>JADBJO010004103.1:205000-213077 GCA_016801955.1 Conus betulinus | reverse complement strand
ATACTTATACGCATTTTACTACTTGTATTCTCTCATTACCATACGTCCATTTCTCATTTGCCAACAAATACCTCTCCCTACGAAAAAATAATGATATTAAAAGTTCTTCAGTATTTACTTCAGTTATCTAATATTTACTTGCAGCAGCATTATATATAAATTATTTTAACTGTCTCTGTAAACCCACTACTGTTATAGACAATAGAATAAAAGTGATCATCAGAAGCGAAAAGTAGGATAAACAAAATAATTCTGTGAGATCAAACGTAACTCCATTAAGACCATTCTCAATTATTCCAAAGCCAGTTCATTTTATAAAAAGTGAAAACAAAACATCCACCCTGTTTGACCCCTCGTGTACAGTTTTCAACGCGTCAGACAGTGTTTCCCCAGACCTTACTCTCTGCCTTTACTTCGTTATATACATGCTTTTAACACAACGATACAACTTACCCTTAAATTCCGTTTTTTGAGTTGAGACTGGCCACAGTAACCTTTTCTAGATATAGAATCGAATGCTTTTTCAAAATCCACAAAAGCAACATATAACTTTCTATTATAGGCGAATTGTTTTTTGGATAGCAGCAAAGAAAGTAAAAATATGATCGATTGTCGAATATCCCTTTTTAAATCCGGCTTGCCTTGGTACTCACCTGTAATATCATTCGGGGAATCCATTCTTGTAATCTACTATTAATAACAATTGAACTGTATAATTTGCTACTAATGTGACATAAGGAAATACCACGATAATTGTGTTAACGTCATTGACATGACCTTTCTTATATAAAGGAATGATTACAGATTCTGTCCAATTTTTCGGAAAAAAAATTCCTTTTCAAATAAAATAGGTTAACAGTGTGAGACTAGGAAATTAACGACTGATTCACCGGAATTTTTGAAGAACTCACTTATAAGTCCATCTGGACCAGCTGAATTACCATTCTTTTAGCTTTCTAATGGCAAGTAAAACTTCAGCTCTCTCTTGAGCGAGAGAGAGAGAGAAGAGGAGAGAGGAGAGAGAGAGAGAGAAGAGGGGAGAGGAGGAGAGGGGGGGGGGGGGGGGGGAACATCAATTTACATGGTTTGCTCTAAAACGTCAAATCACTCGCTGCTCCCCCCCCACCCCCCACACATAAAAAACATTAAAAAAAAAAAAAAAAGGAAACACGAGCGCACGCGCACACACATACAACGCACGAACACACACACACGCGTGCGCCCGAACACACAAACAAAAACGCGCGCGCGCGCGCACACACACACACACACACACACACACATAGAGAACAACGCAAGTGGGCATACACACACACACACACAAAAGCACAAGCGCGCACACGCTCACGACTATACAGGCGCGCGCACTAATCATAAAACCACGAGCGCCCGCACTCAAAACAAACATCTCACACACAAACACGCGCAGACAAAACACACACAACGCGCTCGCAAACACACACACACACACACACACACGCGCGCGCATGCACACACACATGCACGCGCGCTCGCGTCTGCACATGTATACATATACATATGAATGCGCGCACGCACACATTCATATTCAACCATACGCGCGCGCACACTAGACGTATGTATCACACACACACACACACACACACACGCACACACACGCATGCACGCGCGCTCGCGTCGGCACATGTACACACACACACACACACACACCACACACACACATGCACACACGCATGCACGCGCGCTCGCGTCTGCACATGTATACATATACATATGAATGTGTGCACGCACACATTCATATTCAACCATACGCGCGCGCACGCTAGACGTATGTATCACACACACACACACACACACACACACACACACACACACACACACACACACACACAGAGGCAAGCAGGCGCGCGCGCGCACACACACACACACACACACACACACACACACACACACACACGTATCCTCACTGGAAGCCAGTACAGAGTGTGGAAACACCGCCACTTACTCTTGGCTCGAGTTTCGCAGCATGAATTTGAATTTATTGCACTTTTTGAAGTCAAGGAATATTGCTAACCTTTTTCTTTTCGAGTTTATTATCTTATGTGCATCAGCCTTTTCCTTAACGGGCCTGATGTACTATCAATATATTTTTTCCAGAGGCTTTTAAAACGATCTTCTGGCATTTTTAACAATAAGTATAATCCCAGCAACACTTCTACGCAAAAAAGAAAGACTTCAAATGTCTGTTTAATTCCTTGTATGTAATAAAAGAATTTGGACTTTGATGAACAGATACAGTCTCATCTTCCTCCTCTCTCAACTCTTGAAATGAGAAGTGAGGCTCGACTATAAATTGCTCTTCAAGAATGTCTTACAAACGTCTATGCTTTGTCCAAAGATTTCATGCTAACAACACTTCCCAATTTAATTGGAAACAGCAGTTTCTTATTATCATTCTTAAAATTCTTTTATTTTTCCACACGTGCACATTTTTTTTGGAACCGGATATTTCAGAATGAGGAAAATCAGAAAATAATACAATTCTGGTTTTAGCAACAACTTTGTTGCTGTGACTGAACGTGGAAATGACGAATGACTGGCGGGAGAAGAATGAAAAGGATCAATGAATGACCGGAGGAGAGCGTTTAAATGGTAAGTGACTAACTGGAGAAAAGCATGAAAAAGATGAATAACCGACTGGAGACGAACCTGAAAACGATCACCGACTGACTGGAGAAGAAGAACTTGAAAACGATGAATAACTGAGTGGAGAAGAACTTGAAAACGATGAATGAATGAGTGGAGAACTTGAAAACGATGAATGAATGAGTGGAAAAGAACTTGAAAACGATGAATGAATGAGTGGAGAAGAACTTGAAAACGATGAATGAATGAGTGGAGAAAAACGTGAAAATGATGAATGAATGAGTGGAGAAAAACTTGAAAACGATGAATGAATGAGAGGAGAAGAACTTGAAAACGATGAATGAATGAGTGGAGAAGAACTTGAAAACGATGAATGAATGAGTGGAGAAAAACTTGAAAACGATGAATGAATGAGTGGAGAAAAACTTGAAAACGATGAATGAATGAATGAGTGGAGAAAAACTTGAAAACGATGAATGACTGAGTGGAGAACCTGAACACGATGAATGACTGAGTGGAGAACCTGAACACGATGAATGACTGAGTGGAGAACCTGAACACGATGAATGAATGAGTGGAGAACCTGAACTCGATGAATGACTGAGTGGAGAACCTGAACACGATGAATGAATGAGTGGAGAAGAACGTGAAAACGATGACTGACTGGAAAGGACTTGAAAGCGACGAATGACTGATGTCAGAGGAAAGTGACAATGACTGGAGTCAGAGGAAAGTGACAATGACTGATGTCAGAGGAAAGTGATAATGACTGATGTCAGAGGAAAAAGTGATAATGACTGATGTCAGAGGAAAGGGATAATGACTGATGTCAGAGGAAAGTGACAATGACTGATGTCAGAGGAAAGTGACAATGACTGATGTCAGAGGAAAGTGATAATGACTGCTGACTCGAGGAGAATGTGACCACAATAAATGGCTGATGGAACAAGAGTGTGAGAATGACGAATGATGAACGGGACGTGAAGACAATGTGAAAATGATAAGAAAAGGGAAAAATGATGAATAAATGACGGGAAAAAGGAGAGGAAGATGAAAGTGGGATGGGAGGAGAGAACGAGAGAATGATGAAAAAAAAAAAAAATTGTTCGGAGGAGGTAATAAGAATGTGAAAAGAAGGCATAATGGATAGGGGTTAAAACGGAACGTAAGAATAGTGAAGAAAGAATGACAGGAGTAAACGTGAACGATGAATAACAGACAATTATAAATGTTAGGTGGGATGAGTTGTCATTACATCCATGAAGGAGAGGAGAAGACGGGAATCTGAAAATGATGTATGGTGGGGACAGGAGTTAGCAGAAGGAGGTTCAGAAGAGTGAAAAGACGAGAGGGGCATGAGAATGATAGATTCAGTGTAAGAAAATAGAACAGCCTGAAAATGATCCAGTGATGGACAAACTGGGGAAAATGAAACGAGAGAGAACAATACTTTTTTCACGAGGTGAAAAAAAAAGAAGGTGAAAATGATGAACAGAAGACGGGACACGAAGAGGGGAGAGAGAGAGAAAAAAAAGCGTCAGGACGATGAACTGCATGAAATAAAGATACTGTCAGAATGATTCAATAAAGGAAAGAAATAGATGAAGGGATGACGACAGTGATGGACGAAGTGAGGAGATAAAACACGAAATGGACGAGACGAATAGAGAAGAACGTAGTAGAACGATGTATAATGGACGGGGAAAGAAGGTAAGAAATTTCAGTGATGGATAGGACTAGAAGTAGCGAATGGTAGACGGGATTAGAAGAATGCAAAGATGTTAACGGAAGGAATGGTTTTTGTGAACGACAAGAACAAGAGAATGTAAGTATGACGAAGGAAGGAAAAATGAATATGGATAACAGATACAATGAAAACAAGAAAATCGTTAAGGTTATAACTAAATGGCAAGATCTAGTTGCAAAGTGAAACGACTGCAGGCGGAAATCTAAACAAATCTTAAATAAATGTCAGCGAACCGCCCAGAGAAACGTGGACAAACGAGTCACAAGACACAACACACAACGCGTTTCGACCTCTAAGGTCTTCCTCAGGTGAAACAAAGACGGACAAAATTTCGTTATTTTGTCCGTCTTTGTTTTGAGGAAGACCCTAAGAGGTCGAAACGAAACGCGTGTGTGTTGTCTTGTGACTCGTTTGTCCACGTTTTTCTGGGCGGTTCGCTGACATTTTGTTTTAAGATTTAAATGACAAGAACGAGAACATGGTGTATGATCGACGGGACTAGAACACGATTAGTATGAGCGGATTGAGAAAAGAGCGCGAGAATGAGGACAGCGGGACAATAGGGAAGGAAAAGGGGTCAATAACGGACGGAAGAAATCCTAAAGAATGGTGAAAGACAGGAGAAAAGAAGAACGTGAGAATGATGAAAGAAAGATGGGAGAAGAACGAACGTGAAAATGATGAAAAAGTTATGGGAGACTAACATGTGAGTGATGAAGGGCATTCGGATGAGACGCCAAGAGACTGAAGACGGAGCATATGGCCCCGATTGGAAGAAAACAGGCAAACGCCAAAATGATAAACGGATGGGCGAAAGGAGAGTGAGATGAATTATGATCGAAACGATTAAAGCATCAGCATCATGAATGAGGGGTAGGATGAACAGAGACAGTGATATCTGTGAACGAGAGGTGAAAAGAAGAATGGGAGATGATAACTGATGTATGAAAGGTGACAGACAGAATTGTGGATGGGAATATATCGTGAAGACGATGAAGGACGGGATAGAAGGAAATGAAGAAGGAATGAGATGCAATAGATTAATGAACACTAAACAGCGTGAAAATGGTGCAGTGGTGGCCACAATAAAAGAAAGGAAACAAGGGAAAGATGAGTGTTTACAAAAAGAGAAAAGGAGAGGTTGGAATGATGAATAGGAAACTGGAGAAGGGAGATAAGAGGGAGGAACGTGGGAAGTCCATAAAACGGACATCGTAAGAGTAATCTAAAGATGAATGGAATGAGAACACAACCAGAGATAAACGAATGCTGGATGCGATCAGAAGAAAGAAGAATGAAAGATTAATGATTGACAGACGAAATTAGAGAAGAGAAACGTGGGAATGGTGAAAGGCGAACTTGATGAAGAGGATGACGCAAAAATGATAAATGTTGAAAGAAGGGAAGCGTAACAGTTATGAATGTTGGACTTGCGGGAAAGTTTGTGAACGACTAATATCGGACAGGGAAAACGTGAGAATAAAGTATTTGGGAGAGCGGGGAAACGTAAGAATGATGAATGTTAGACGGAGGAAAACGTGAGAATAATGAATGTTCGATCAGGGAAATGGTGAAAATAATAAATGTCGGATGGGGGGGAAAAAAAGGTCAAATAATGAACGTTGGACTGAGGCAAACGTGAAAATGATGAATGTTTGATGGAGGAAACGTGAATATGTAACATTTTGGATTGGCGAAAAACATGAGAATGAAGAATATTGAGCGGGGAAAAACCGTGAAAATAATGAATGTAGGAAAGGGAAAAACAAACGAAAACGATGAATGCCCAGACTGGAGTAAAATGTGAGAATGATGAATGTTGGAGTGGGGGAAACGTAAGAAGATGAATGACTTTAGGACAGGGGAAAAGCTTGAAAATGATGAATGTTGGACCGGGAAAAATGTGAGAGCGATGAATGTCGAGGGGGGGAATATGAGAGTGTTGAATGTTTGAATATGGGAAAACATGAATATTGAACAGGTGGGGAGGAGTGGGGAGGAGGGAGGGAAGGTGTGAAAGAATGCAAATGACAAGCAAAGGAAGTTAAACACACACACACACACACACACACACACACACACACACACACACACACACACACACACACAAGTATTGTGTGATGGTACCAGAAAATCGTACGTGAATGAGAATTGGGAAAAGTGGAATATTTATGGAATCATAAGCGGTATGTCTTTGTCTGAGTGGATCAGACGTAAAGAATAGCTTGATATATTGAATTTCCGATGGTATCGGTGTGATGTTCCATAAACCCTCTACCATCCCTTTCTTCCTTTCCATTCCCAACCCCTTCCCACCTGCCTTCCTGTTGCGGTTATCCCGTCCGCCCTACCACCTTGGTGAGTGTCGACGCTCAACCTGAACATGACCTCACCCCTAGCGTGGCTCGGTTGTCACTTCTCTGCACAGGGTCTACACTGAATCAGCTTTAACGCTGGTTTGACGGATGCGCAAGAAATCTCCGCAACGAAATATTGTTGGATACTACCAGCGGTATCACGAAATAGATAGCAGCAATGATGAACTGTTGAACACTATGAGCGGTACCACAAGCAAAGTGTTTCACAGAACGGCAATGAAATAACCTAAAGCTGCAAATTGGTTACACTCAGAAAGAGTGAACAGCATGAAGCCTGGAGAACTTAGAAACAAGGGAAACAAAGGCTAACTCAACCAGATGCAGAAACTTGGTCACTGTAAGGAAAAAAAAGAAAAGAAAAGTGTACGGTGTTGACTACCTTCAGACAGGAAACGGTGAACCAGGGGGCACTTATATGGCAGCCTGTTTGTTGACCTTTAGTACAGGGAGCTGAAGGGAACTTAACCCTTTGGCAAAAGTATCACGCAAGAAGTAAACATAGCACGTATAACGTACAACGGAGAAAACGGTCAGGACACTGTGTGTGTGTGTGTGTGTGTGTGTGTGTGTGTGTGTGTGTGTGTGTGTGTGTGTGTGTGTATAATAAATTTCAGTTTAAGAGGAAGGCGTCTTTTACAAACGACAGCTCCAGACATAATCGGACATTGGTTGGCCGGATACAAACGAAGGATGTTGTCAGACCGAGCTCGTCCGGATATGTGGTGAAAAATAACAAAGTCTTGGCACACTGGCTCGACAATCATCAAGCGAAGAATGCTCGTGTTTTGAGGAGAAATTGATTACTAAAAGCTGAAAGCATT
Organism: Conus betulinus; assembly: GCA_016801955.1. Classification (NCBI taxonomy): domain Eukaryota; kingdom Metazoa; phylum Mollusca; class Gastropoda; order Neogastropoda; family Conidae; genus Conus; species Conus betulinus. The sequence goes on along the minus strand of JADBJO010004103.1, from coordinate 205,506 downwards.
GTCAGAAACCAAACTGAGATGCCAGTGTCGGAGGTGGGCACGGACAATGTCTGTTTCAGTACAGCTCGAACAGACCACAGAGAGCATTTCCGGGGCTGTCAACTCTAACCCCCAAAAAACCTGGCGAACAAAACACGAAGAAACCAACAAGTAAAACAGAAACAAACAAACAATAAAACTAACGAGCCACTCCCGTCAAAGGAACACTCAGATTTACTTACGGTTTACAGGTGCACTTTTTTGTTTTATAAGCATGTTTTGAACTGATCAGTTATGTGTACATAAACAAATCATTTCAACTGAAGCAGCAACAAGCAATAACTTATGACGTACAGGTGCACTTCTTCATAACATTTCCATCCCGCAGTCCTTCAAACAGATAAAACTAAGCCATCATAAGTGCACTGGCCACTCTAAGCATTTCGCTCAGATTTTACTTTAACAAAACAAAGAAAGAAAAAAAAAAGGAAAAAACAAACAAACAAACAAAAAAACACGATTAAAAA
>JADBJO010004103.1:192500-197500 GCA_016801955.1 Conus betulinus | reverse complement strand
TTCGTCTAACGACTCTCCTCATCTTTTCTTTGTTTTTGAATCGTCGAAAGGACGTGGTTTTGATGGATGGGGGAATGGTTTGCCAGCGGTGCGTATTCGTTCAATACTAAAGACCCTTGAGGAAGACTTATAAGGTCGAAACATTTTGAATAATTTCTGTTGTTTTTAGTCTCAGTTTTACGTGCGTACACACACACACACACACACACACACACACACACACACACACACACACACACACACACACACACCACACACACACACACACGCACACACACACACGCACGCACGCACGCACGCGCGCACGCACACACAAACACACGCACGCACGCACGCACACACACGCACGCGCACACGCACGCACGCACGCACACGCACACACAAACATACACGCGCGCAAACTTATGCGTTTACACATACACACACATACATATACACACATACACGCGCGCTTGCGCGCGCGCGCACGAACTCACGCACGTACGCACACACACATATTAGTAGATGGGGGTTAAAGTGCAAGCTAACAATTCTTTCGTCATTGCATTAATGACATCAAACATTAAAAAAAAAAAAAAAAAAAAAGAGGAGAAGGGCGGGGGAGGGGAGAGGGGTATGGGGAGGAGGAACGGGGAAAGAAAGAAAATGAAAAAAAAAAAAAAAAAAAGGGAAATATATTACAAATATTAAATCCTTTTCTAGCAGCTTTATGGGAACCATCGTAATCCACCCTGAAGACAGATCCATTCATATCGCCTACTCCGAGGCCTTTCGTCCACCGGATCGAACTCATCAGGGAGGCACGGATGATATCTATCTATATCTATCTTATCAGTCGATCGATCGATCAGTTTAGCACCCATAGATAGATCGATCGATCAATTCAGCACCCATAGATAGATAGATAGATATAGATAGATAGATAGATAGACAGACAGACACACAGATGACAGAGAAAGCGCGTTTGTGAAATGAAGCGGTTGGTTGCAGAGATCGACGTAGTTATCATGTATGGCTGACGAAACTACCTCCTGTTCGTTCCGAGATTTAGGGCGTGAACTAGGTGATAGTAGTTTCCTGTTTGTTTGTAGACTTAGGGCGTGAACTAGGTGATAGTATTTCCTGTTTGTTTGTAGACTTAGGGCGTGAACTAGGTGATAGTATTTCCTGTTTGTTTGTAGACTTAGGGCGTGAACTAGGTGATAGTATTTCCTGTTTGTTTGTAGACTTAGGGCGTGAACTAGGTGATAGTATTTCCTGTTTGTTTGTAGACTTAGGGCGTGAACTAGGTGATAGTATTTCCTGTTTGTTTGTAGACTTAGGGCGTGAACTAGGTGATAGTATTCCTGTTTGTTTGTAGACTTAGGGCGTGAACTAGGTGATAGTATTTCCTGTTTGTTTGTAGACTTAGGCGTGAACTAGGTGACGGTGTTTCTTGTTTGTTCCGAGACTTAGCGCGTGAACCAGATAACGGTCTTTCCTGTTTTGCTCGGAGACTTAGAGCGTGAACTAGGTGACGGTATTTCTGGGGTGTTTTGGAGACTGAAGGCGTGAACTAGACGATATTTCATTTCAAAGTGAGGCCGTCAGAAAACACACACACACACACACACACACACACACACACACACACACGCATACATATTCACACACACACACACACACACACACACACACACACACACACACACACACACATATTCATACACACACGCGCGCGCGCGCGCGCATACGCACGCACTCACGCACACACCTTTAACTCCACAGCTGGTCAGTCAATGCCTGGTAGAGGGAATGGCCGGGTATGACTGATGACGTTTCGTTTGTAGGAGAAGAAAATGGTGGAAGAGTGCACTCACCAGGGTTCGTTTGTAGACTGGCTATGGAGGGTTGCGCATACCGTTGTATGGTGGAAGAGTGCACTCACCAGGGTTCGTTTGTAGACTGGCTATGGAGGGTTGCGCATACCGTTGTATGGTGGAAGAGTGCACTCACCAGGGTTCGTTTGTAGACTGGCTATGGAGGGTTGCGCATACCGTTGTATGGTGGAAGAGTGCACTCGCCAGGGTTCGTTTGTAGACTGGCTATGGAGGGTTGCGCATACCGTTGTTCATACACGGTATCTCTCTGAAGCTCAGTTCAGTTCCCCTGTCGTGGTATCGCAGCCACGCGTGATCACCTGACGCACCCAAAGTAGAAGTCCAGAACTAGACATTTTGAAAGCAAAGCAAGCATTGAAGGTAAACATACATCCGTTGGTGTGGCTTATATTCACAGTTTTCAACAACTTCACTTCTTGTCGCGTGCACTGGTTGGTTGAATGCTTTCACACATAAAACGAGGGAACAACAATAAAAAAAAATACCAAACAAACAAACAAAAACCTGTACATTATTTACAGTTTCAGAAAACATTTTCAAAGTTTGCGCTATTTCTGGCATCGATTTATTTTTTCTGGCATACCTTCCATGCCTTAAAGGGAGAAATGCAGCACGTATTGATCGGTGCTCTGCTTTTATGGGTCCCATATATCAGTGCCAGGAGCGCTTCCCCTGATGCAGGAAATCGTAATGACAAGTAAACACGTACCGTTCCTAGTCTTGCACAGCTGGAAGGTACTCACTCACTACCACTTCTCTGACAGAGAGAGAGAGAGAGAGAGAGAGAGAGAGAGAGAGAGAGAGACGGGGGGGGGGGGGGGGGGGGGGGGGGGGGGGGGGGGACTCCTGCCAGTGAAAACATTTGCAAAATGCACACAAAAAGCTCTCTTTGCCATCCTCTTGGTTTCACTCGTGTTCCTAATAATCATACAATGTGTGTGTGTGTGTGTGTGTGTGTGCGTGCGTGCGTGCTTGCGTGTGTGTGTGTGTGTGTGTGTGTGTGTGTGTGTGTGTGTGTGTGTGTGTGTGTGCCTGTGTGTGGTTCGTGTGTGTGTGTGTGTGTGTGTGTGTGTGTGTGTGTGTGTGTGTGTGTGTGCTTGTGTGTGTGTGTGTGTGTGTGTGTGTGTGTGTGTGTGTGTGTGTGTAAGTGTGTGTGTGTGTGTGTGTGTGTGTGTGTGTGTGTGTGTGTGCCTGTGTGCGTGCGTTCGTGTGTGTGTGTGTGTGTGTGTGTGTGTGTGTGTGTGTGTGTGTGTGTGTGTGTGTGCGCGCTAGCGCGCGCGTATGTATATATTCTTAACCTTTTACCTCAGGTAGGAAAGTTGTGTTAGTGTGTAAGACAGCCCGGCTTTATGAAAAAAAGTCTCGGAATGACTTAATAAGCATACGGCCTGTTTTGGCCTGAAGACTTTCAGAAGGCTTTTGGCACTGCCATCCCACTCAGGAGCAGATCGTGATGCTCCGTGCTGTTGGGGCACGTGTGCTGTCTTGGCATTGCGCAACATCTTCTTCATCCCAGCACTGAAATGCTTCAGACTCCTGGAACATCCCCTGAATGTTTCCTGCTGTACGTTTTCTGAGTGTAATGTGATATCACACACACACACACACACACACACACACACACACACACACACACACACACACACACACACACATGACTTCGCTCTCGAACTATTCAATAAGAGGGGACACGGTTTCGTCATCTGTTGATACGTCTGCCTCCACAGTCTGCACGTTGGTAAACCTGGTTCTCTTCATCAATCCTCACTGTAGTGGAGAACTCTCTCCTCCAGTTGGACAGAGCTCCGACTTTCTCTCTCGCCTTCATTCCGCTTCAGATGACTTCCTTGGCCTCTGTGTCCTGCGGGATTAGTGCTAATTCGACTAAATCCGCACTGACCAGGTCCGTAGCTCTGTGATCCGTCATCGTTTGGTTAGTGACCAGTGTTATGGGCAGGCACCAATCCACTGGTCCCCTACACACTAATCCTCCTGCGGGGTGGTCAACGCACAAAGAAGCCCCGGGAAAACGATGGTTCGTTTCTCACACTGGTTGGAAGCATAGCTGAATACATTGCAAAGTTGTTCGTATTGTATGCTTTTAAAAGAAGTCAACTATAGTCCACTACTTGCTGTCACGTGAAATCTCAAGTGAACGATCTGTGTTTACCACAGTGTTTGTGATTTGACCGATTCCAACTGATCAGCGTAAAGTAAATTTTTGTGTCAACTGGTTCAACGTTTTCTTTTCTTTTTTTTTTTTTTTTTTTCTTTTTCTTTTTTTTTTCTTTCGTTTTTTTTTTTGTTTTGAAAACGTTCTGTTCAGAGGTTGAATGATGTATTGGTGTGTGCGCTGACGACCGGAGAGCTGCCCCTCCAAATGGCTTGCTGGTGGTGTGTTGGTTAGCTGGGGTAGAGGGGTCGGGGAAGGGGTTGTGTGGTGGTTGTTGTTCCTGAGGAAGTGTGCTGGGTGTGGCGGTGACAGCCAGTGGGCTGGACTCATCATCATGGGGTGCGGGTCGTCCAAATCGGGAAAATTCACTACGCATAAAGACCAGGTGAGAGAAGGAAAATTCCCTATCTGTCTGTTTGCCTGTCCGTCTGTCTGTCTGTCTGTCTGTCTGTCTGTGTCTATTTCGCCCCCTCACCCCCACCTGTCAATGCTCACACCCACCTCTGTCTGTCTGTCTGTATGCATGTCTGTCTCTCTCTCTCTCTCTCTCTCTCTCTCTCTCTCTCTCGTACGTGTGTGTGTGTGTGTGTGTGTGTGTGTGTGTGTGTGTGTGTGGTGTGTGTGTGTGTGTGTGTGTGTGGTGTGTGTGGGTGTTGCATTTTCGTTTAGCATTGTGTCTCTTTTTTTGCATAAGGGTTCCCCCCCCCCCCCCCCCCCCCTTTACTGTTTGACTTATCATGTTTTTAACACTTGACTCTTACGCGACTCTCTCTCTCTCTCCCTCTCTCTCACTTGACTCTCTCGACTCTCTCTCTCTCTCTCTCTCCTCTCTCTCTCTCTCTCTCTCTCTCTCTCTCTCTCTCTCTCTCTTCTGAACGAACGAACATTTACATATATGTTCCCCAGCTCACCTCACTCTCTAGCCCCACTGTCTCCTTCCTCTTCAT
>JADBJO010004103.1:172500-187500 GCA_016801955.1 Conus betulinus | reverse complement strand
TAGGCTCTAACAGGCACGTCTTGCTGCCTACTGTCCCCACACAAGAAACAATTCTTGTTGTCAGCTCTGAGGCTACAGCAACCTCCACTGTCTTACGTCCCCACCCAGGAGACAGGTTCTCTACTGTCAATTCTCTCTACTGTCAATTCTCTACTGTCAACCTCAATTCTGGCTGTATTTTCTTGAGCCCTCCGCAAGACGGGATCAGTTCCCTTTCCCTTAGTGAGTCACACACTTTTAGTTTTTCGAGCATCTCACATCCATTCTCAGCCAGGAGAGAATCCAAGTTTTACTGGTTCAATCAATGGAATTACTAGCACACATACATCACAATGATTTGCGCCAATAATTCTCTGAGTTATTTTATTCCACCAATTGAATCACTTGTCACCTACACATACACACACCACAGTTGCTAGCACCAGTAAAGAGTTGGGTACCAAGTGGTGAATGCATAACCTCCGATTCAAACTCATGTTCGATTCCCCGAAGCTACCCATTGTACTGACATCCTGGACTTCTCCACAAATCAGGACGACAAGAACAAAAGGGGAGAGACAGGAAGAAAGGAGGAAAGTAAAGAGAAGGAACACACAAGAAGAAGGATCCCTATGGGGAAGCTAACCCTACTCAGAAACTCCTGGCAAAAGATATAGGCTCTCAAACGATCATCCCAGTAGGCGCTAGGCTCTATGGTCACGAAGAGGCCACTGATGCAGACCAACCATGCACAAAGGGGAAAGGGAATAATAGACCATTGTCCACCTGAATTGGCACGGAAAAAAAAAAAAAAAAAAAAAAAAAATACAAAGAATTGCTACGCTTTTTCATTGATACCAGCTGGATTTCTGGTGCCAAGTTTTTGAATCAGGTGAGACTCCATATCCTTCCTGTCTCTAGAGTCACTAGTTTTCATGAGCCACAAGCCCTTCACTCTTGCATTGTGTGCAGAATGGCTGGGGAGGTTGAAGTGCTTGGCTACTGGTTTGTCCCTGTTGTATTTTAATGTCAGCGAGGTGTTCCTTGAATTTGACAGTCAGAGAGCGTCCGGTCTCACCAATGTAAAGTTTAGAGCAAACGGTGCAGTGGATGATATAGATCAAGTTAGTTGTTTGGCAGTTGAAGAATTTGGAGACAGTCATGCGTGAACTGGGTCCTTTCACTTCAATGGCAGTACAGATGAAGGGGCAGGTCTTACAGTTGGGTAGATTGCACGGGCTTGTGCCTACAGAAGATTTGCGTCTGTGAGGCTGGAGACTGGAACGCACAAGCATGTCACGGATATTCTTGTCCCGTTTGTAGGCAACTAGAGGGGGCTGGGAAAAAATTTTTTAGCCGAGTGAGCACAAGACTGAAGGATGTTCCAGTTGGTTTTGGAGAAGAATTTGCGCACCTGGTGGACAGAAGGGTGGTAGAGCAGGCTGACAACAGGTCTGTCTCTGGTTGATTCCTGAGGTTTCGGTTCCAGAGCTTGTGGGCGGGTGATGAGAGCTGGACTTTCTGGAGAGCACGATCAATGATGTCTTCAGGATAGTGGCGTTCGAGGGAAGAACTGTTTCATTTCTAGGGCTTTTACATCAAAGACAGAGTTCTCAGAGCAGAGTCTGTGGAGTCTCTAGAACTGAGAGTAGGGTATGCTGGTTTTGGTACTGGGATTATGTGACGATCTGTAGTCGAGATAAGAGTGTGAGTCCGTAGGTTTATAGTGGATGGACGTGGAGAGTCCACTATCGGTGATGGAGAGACTCATGTCGAGGAAAGTGATGCACTTTTCAGATATTTCGTGGGTGAACTTGATAGTAGGATGAAAGTTCTGGACTGCTGTGATGAAGACATGGAGATCACTGATGGGCATGGAGGTTGCACCAAGTCCGTCATCGATGTAGCGTTTATAAAATTCAGGGATAGGACCATGGTATTTTTTGCAGGAAATTGTGTTCGAAGTATCCCATGAAAAGGCATGCGTAGCTGGGGCCCATTTTGGTGCCCATGGCGACACCACTGATTTGCTTGAAGGTGTCGCCAAGGAAGGTAAAAGTGTTGTTGGTTAGGACAAGTGCGTTACTTCACACTTTGTTTTTGTGTGCTCTTTCTGCTACCAACACAAGATTCAAATTCAGGCGTGTGATCCTACACACGCTCTCACACCCAGTATGCAAATCAAACACTGATCCTGATCTTATAAAATAAGTCATTTTCACACTTTACCAAGCTGTTACAAAACAACATTAGCAAATATATATCAACCAGAAAAATGAAAAATCATAACATGTGAGCATGTACTCAACCCGCACATAATAGGCAATGGACCAAAGTAACATTAACAGGAGACATCAATCCAAAAATGAAAACTAGCACATGAACATAGACTCGATCTCGCCCTATACTGGGCGATCAAAATCAATAACACAACCAGCCAGCTACATTATCTATCCCGTAGCTGTCCATAACGAATGATCGCTTACGCCACAAAAGCAGCCCGTAGGCATTGCTCCTACCATTGTTCTACTTCTCTTGCTCAGACTACAACAGCAACACCCGAGGGCATTGCTCCTCCTCTTGACCTACTACTACCCCTCTCTATCTTGACTGTAGTTTGTGGCTCGCCAGTACTACCTGGGATAGACATTCCATGCATTCCAAGCTTTGTCTGCGATCCGGTGCACCTTCTACACATTTTGATCCGTAGAGAAGCGTGTGAAAGAAATCAGCGAGATCATCTTCTAGCCTGTTCGGCAAAACCTTCCTGGCATTCGGTCCCACTGTCTTCAATTGCCTCAGGGTCTGTCGTCCCAGGATCATGTGAAATAAGCTGTCGCACCCATTCACTGCGATGTCGATCATTTCCCCCACTCATCTTATCCGAACTGATTTTCCTTCTCTCTGCGGAAACTTCCTTGGTTTGAATCCCGCTCAGTGCCTATGCCCACTGCTTGCTGGGCCTTATTTTCTTTACACTTCCGACACTGGATTATCTGCTCCTTTGAGCTGACTATCTTTGGCATTTCCTAACGATAGCTGGTCACCTTGACCTTCTTGCCATGCTTTATAACCGCCTCCGTGGATCCAGCCTAGCTGCTGGTTACAGTTACTCTGTTGTCCCTCTTGGCCCTGACCCTGAGGTCCGCCACCATGGCTCCTACATTTTTTACTATCACGGCAACGTCGACAACTTTTTGAACCACCACTATGGCTACTTCCATGGCCTAAGGCACCGCCACTACGGCACCTCCATGGCCTATGGCACCGCCACGACGGCTACCTCCATGGCCTATGGCACCGCCACTACGGCACCTCCATGGCCTACGGCACCGCCACTACGGCACCTCCATGGCCTAAGGCACCGCCACTACGGCACCTCCATGGCCTATGGCACCGCCACGACGGCTACCTCCATGGCCTACGGCACCCCGCCACGACAGCCACCTCCATGGCTTACACCGACGCTACTACGGCCTACTGAACTATCACTATGACCGATTTCATGGTCCACTGCACCTCCCCCTCATGGTCTACAGTAGTTCTACTACCCGCAGCACCTGTACACTTCACCTGCCTTCTGTTTATTTCCCTGTAGGAGCTCATACCCTGCACTGCCCTTGCTTTCCTACTTGACTGGCAGCCTGGTTAGACTTTGGGGGGATCTACCTACCCCCTAACAAAGCTGGATAGGGAAGATTCTTTTGTACTGCTGCAGTAAGAGTACTCCTAACAAATTCTCACTCTACTTTGACACGGACCAAAGGTAGCCAATTGATTTTTGCATCTGCATATCGCACGCAGGTGGTTCTTCCTGTATGTCTGTCTCTCACTAAACTGGGTTCTACCATTGCCGCCAGAGTCAAATCCTGTATCTAACAGGCAGGTCACTGGCTTCCCGTTTACTCCTGCCCTAGTAGTTGATGGTGGCACTCTGCCTTTCCTGTTGAATTGTATCAACGACTACTGAATGTATTTGCAGTCCGCTACCTTTCTTGGCGATATGGCCCTTTCGCCCACATTTAAAACATGTGCGCTTCCCCCTAACGTTCTCTTGAGTCCCACTGTTATCTTGGGACTTTGAATCCGCCTCTGACTGCAATCTCGCATCCTTTTTGTAGGGAGTCAGCGAATCACTCCCTGACTGTGTAGTCTGGGCATTACGGGACGACTGGTTCGATCCCTTCACCCCATTACGCTGATAAAGGGCAGATTCATACCTGTCTGCAACCCTCACTAGCTCTTCTAAACTTTCTAATTCTCTTTCTGCCAAGAATACTGTGAGATCCTTCCGACAAGTGGACAGAATTTGCTCCTTAACAATCTCCTCCCTCAAAGATTCGAAAGTTTGTTCAACATTTCCTAACCTTTTCCATTTATCAAAGAGAGCCCTAAGCCGATAAAGGAACTGTGAGTGTGTCTCATCTGATTACGAACGGTTTCTCTGAACAATTTCCTATATCTATCAGCGGTTACCTGGTACCTCTGAAACAAAGCATCGCGCACCGAATCATAATCCATCTGTTTTTCTGGTGGTATGCAGAAAAAGCATCCCTAACTTTAGGTGTCAGCAGCGCAGACAAATTTGTGGCCCACCGTTCTTTGGGTAAGCCCTGATCCTTGGAAAATCCTTTCAAATTGTGAAATGAAATCCTCTAAATGATCTGGATTATCATCAAACTTTGCATGTTGATCAAGGGACTGACATGTGATGCAAAGTTCGCTTGGGATTTTGCGTCCACATCCCGTTCTTTCTCCAATTTTAATTTTTCTAACTCAAACTGCCTTATCTTCTTCTCTTCCTCTCTCTCTCTCTTTCCTCTCTCTCTCTCTCTCTTTTCCTTTCTCTCCTCTTTTTCCCGTCTCTCTTTCCTCTCTCCCCCCTTTCTCTCCTCTCTTTCTCTTCACTCCTCTTTTTTTCCCTGTTCTCTCTCTCTCTCTCTTTCTCCTCTCACCTTTCTTTCTGCTCTTTTTCTCTTTCTCTCTCCCCTTCTTCTCTTTTCTCTCTCTTTTTCCCGTTCTCTATTGCTCTCTTCTTTTTCCCGTTCTTTTCCCATGCTTCTCTCTCTCTCCTCTCATTCCTCTTTTTTCTTTTCATCTTCCCATTCCCTTTGTAATTTCTGAGCCTCGATTACACGAGGCCAGTTCTCATCTACCTTCAGTTCCGGATCCTTTAGTCCTAAAGCTTTTCCTTCTTCTATGAGGTCCATCTTTTTCAGTGGACCCATTGTCTCAGCACCCTCTTCAGTCGACATTTTGAAGTTATCTAACCCTCAATCAGCTAGCTATTACAACCACACAAACAAGCGAGATAACCAAACGATCACCCGTAAATAAAGCGATCAAATAGCTGTGCTACACACAATCAACCTCAACAGCAACCAAATTCATGCAAGTTCAAACAACAGGCACAGTCAAAAAAGAAAAGATCAAAACAATCAACACATAACTAACGTCTTTCCCGGTAAGAAAAAAAAACAAGGATCTAGGTTTCCACAATTACGACAAATTTTTTGCTTTGTAATTTGAACAAAACCCAGAGACAAAAAAATGCTTATGGCTCATTTATGTTCATCCTGGACGAGCCCCCAATTTGTAATGGTCGCCGACGTTCCCCCGCATTATTAAAATATGATTATCATATGCAGGGATGCAGGGGGGTATAGACAGAAGCATTCACCCTTTCACAACCAAAATGCGCTCTTGCATAGGCACATGCACTCTGTTACTCACATCAGGCCCGTACAAAGTTGACGGGAAACCAATAACATTTCATAGAAAATAATCAACTTTTATTTAACTTGACTCTGAACCCCCACCCATCACTACACAACACTCTTATCTGTATCTGTATCATATAAAAATGTAAACATCATACAGATAATCTCATAATCGCATCCCCTTTCCTCAGTTACTCTTAATTAGCCAGGAAAGACAACATTCAGTATTCTGGTTACAAACCTGTTAACATAAAGAAAAACAAACGTTCATAACTTGCCAGCATTCCTTGGTTGACATGTCAGTTATCTCATCACACTGTGCGACTACGATTGCTGAAGCTGCCACAATGTTGTGTCCTCCTGATGGCCAAATCCCAGTTGAATACTGGCAATGTAGTTTGAGTTGCACTCTCAGACCAAGTCTCCCGAACTCCACTGAACTTCACCCTCTCAACGGGAAGGGCTCCTATCGGCCTCTCCCACAGGTCTTCCCTTGCTGTGAACACCCCACTGTTGTCTGGCAGCTCCCTGTCTAGGCTCAGCAGGCACATTTTGCTGTCTACCGTCCCCACATAGGAGACATTTCTTCTTGTCGTCAGCTCTGAGGCTACAGAACCTCCACTGTCTTACGTCCCCACCCAGGAGACAATTCTCTACTGTTATTGGCTTTGAGGTGACAGCAACCTCTACTCTGGCTGTATTTTTTCTTGAGCCCTCTGCAAGACGGGATGAGTTCACCTTCCCTTAATGAGTCACGCACTTTCTGGTTTTTCGATCATCTCATATCTATTCTCAACCAGGAGAGAACCTGAGTTAAACTGGTTCAATCAATGGAATTACCAGCACACACACATCACAACGATTTGCACCAATAACTCTCTGAGTTATTTTATTCCACCAATGGAATCACTAGTCAACTACACATACACACACATCACAGCTACTAGCACTAACAAAGAGTTGGGTACCAAGTGGTAAATGCATATCCTCCCATTCAAACTCATGTTCAATTCCCCAAAGCTACCCATTGTACTGACAGCCTGGACTCCTCCACAACTCAGGACTGATGCTTTAAATATTTACTACACTCTGTAGACCAAACGCTGCAAACCACTCAATAGGTTGAAGCCTTCCTGGCGTGTTCATCCCTCAGGACAACAACAACTGAATGGTCACTGTACCCTGCCTGCAGGCCGATGGTTACCGAAGCGTGACAGTCGTCGTCTGCCACGATCGCCCCCTTCAGGCCCACTGGAGAACCCAGTGAATAGCCAGTGGTCGAGGTGGACTCTCTCCTCCAACCAGGACATCAGGTCAACATGTACTTGTTGATATCCTCCTGGACATGCGAACCACTTCCCAGTCACTCTCCCTCCTTCAGTATACTACTCGGGTTATTCCCCTCTGTTGATGCCTGAGTTCACACACTTGAAGAGCCAAAGGAAACAGCAAAACTACCCTTAATTTGCCTAAATACTCGAGAACATTCGGCCAACTTCTGACGGGGCCTGTTTGGGAGCTTCGAGTTGGCGCAAAGAGATAGGGTCACGGGTGAGTGCAAAGGTCTGAAATGTGACGTCAACTAACGGGAAGGTCATGTATTTTGAAGACTGTGATTTCATTGGTCAAAATCCCCCAGAATAGGAGAAATGGTTAGTCGGGGGAATTATCAGTTTAACATTAAATACTGGCACAAATTAATGGTAGACCTCAAAACGCTTACATGGATTATAGAGGGTTGCAGTGCAAACTCCTAAGCATGGCGTGTGGCCTGTCGGTCGGTCTGTCAAGCTACGGAGTCATCCTTAACGCTCACAATTCCCAGTCATCAGAGCGACACACGCCAGGCAGTGCACAGGCCGTGTTTATCTATGACCTGCTGTCAGTACGGAACAGTTATCTCATTGATCAGGCGATGAGTACCATGCACACACGCACGTGCTCGTGTGTCTGATGTGTGTGTGTGTGTGTGTGTGTGTGTGTGTGTGTGTGTGTGTGTGTGTGTGTATCTGTGGGGGGGGGGGGTGGGGTGGTTTTAGAGCTGGGTGACTGTAGTTTAGTATATGTACATGTGTGTGTGTGTGTGTGTGTGTGTGTGTGTGTGTGTGTGTGTGTGTGTGTGTGTGTGTGAATGTGTGTAAATATGCGCCTCTCTCTCTCTCTCTCTCTCTCTCTCTCTCTCTCTCTCTCTCTCTCTCTCTCTCTCTCTCTCTCTCTCTCTCTGAATGTGTGCGTGCGTTTGTGTTTGTGCATGCGCGTATGCATGCCAGAGAGTTGTTAACAGCGAGGGTCGAGGTAAGGAGAAAGGGTGGGGGGATGTTGTGAAGCTGGGGAGGAATGCGGAGGGGGGGGGGGGGAAGAGGGGGGGGGAGGGCGTGCGCAGATTAGTTAGTACATGCTTGCAGGCTGTCTGGCTGTCTGACTGCTTGCTGTTGTGTGCTGCTAGCAGGCCATGAACCTCCCGGGCTGTTTCCTGGCGACCTACAAGCTGCAGCCCAAGTACGAGTTCTCCGAGCGGCACGCGGTGTACGTGGAGGACATCAAGAAGGTGGAGGGCCTGCCCCCTCCCCAGCCCTCCCACTCCTCCAAGGAGGACATCTTCCACCTCCGCCATTACAAGGACGTGGATCGCAGAGCGGACAGGGTAGGGGTTGTTTCCCTGTATAGTGCGACTGTAGACATTCTATCTGTCTGTCTTTCTTTCTGTCCGTCTGTCTGCTTGACCATCGCTGTGTCTGTTCCCTGCGTGTCTGTCTGTCTGATTGTCCGTTTGTTTGTTTGTCTCTCGGTCTGTCTCCAGCACGCACGCACACACACACACACACACACACACACACACACACACACACACACACACACACACACACACACACACACCACACCACACCACACCACACAACACACACACACACACACACACACACACACACACACACACACACACACACACACACACACACACACACAACCCAGTCACACAACACACACACACACACACACACACACACACACACACACACACACACACACACACACACACACACACACAGAGACAGAGAGAGCGAGAGAGAGGAGAGAGGAGAGGAGAGACACAGGAACCCACACACACACACACACACACACACACAGAGAGACACACACACAGAACAGAGAGAGAGAGAGAGAGAGAGAGAGAGAGAGAGAGAGAGAGAGAGAGAGAGAGAGAGAGAGAGAGAGAGAGAGAGAGAGAGAGGAGAGAGAGACAAAACGCAAACGCAACATGGAAAAGAAAACAAAACATTCACAACAACATGAGAGAGAGAGAGAGAGAGAGAGAGAGAGAGAGAGAGAGAGAGAGAGAGAGAGAGAGAGAGAGAGAGAGAGAGAGAGAGAGAGAGAGAGAGAGTTTTATCGTACCTCCATACTGCCCATTCCCACTTCCCTGTCAACAGCCACACCTGTTCTCTGGCTTGTGTCAACAATCCACAGTAGAGTAGGCAATGTGAAATCGCTGTGAGGCAACACGCTGGAGGAGACATTGCATTGCTACCGGATCACTTTGGCAGTATGCAGTGGTGCTTGTCCTGACCAGCATACGTAAGACACGTTCATCCTACGCATGCTGGCTCAGAACAAGCACCACTATTGAGCCCACTGCTGACAAAACAATAATTTAGCAGTGGCAGAGCCAGTGTATATGTGAGTTCCAAGGTTGCCACCGCACCCATCCAACGATCGTGCCCATGAATTTGATGATCCTGGCGACCTCGACGAAGAACTTACCTAGGGGATAGAGGCAGATGGGAAATCGAAACTGAGGTCACCATGACAGCGAGGCACAAAGGGCCACAGACACTGGGACTTTTTTTTTAATGTGAAGATGTTTTACAGTTCCATTTTGGTCTGAGGATTCATGACTTGACAGCTGTCTATGCTTACTTTCATAATGTCTACTGGCGTCAACCAAGCCCAAGAGATACTGTCACCTGCATTATTGGTCAGGGAATTCAAGCAACACTCTCAGAGACGTCTCCATTGTGTGGGTGAAGCCAGACTGAGTGATCCTGGTTTAGCCCATAACAAAAAGTAACTCAGAACATGAGCTGGTTGGAGCCTACAACTCTCGCAAGTAAATGGGTCTGGTGGGAATCGAACCCAGACCTCCTGGGCGGAATACGTGACGCTTGCCGCTGAGCCACTGTGGCTAGACAAAATGATTTCTTGATTTATAAATCTTTCTATAACTGGTCGCAGAATTGAACGCATTTGTTGAAGGTTTTCCTCCAATGTTGAAGACAACCTAATTGTATATGATCAAAGTTTTCGTCCTCTTTACCTATGGGCTCCCGATCTGATTGCCAGAGAGAGACTCTTTGATCTTGGTGGACACTGATACCAGAAAACCAGAGTTGAACTCTAATGTCAGTCTCCCAAACAGAAGACCCCCAGTTTAGCCTGGTGACCACTTTCATCCTGCCTTGTAGGCTTCCTCCAAATGAAAAAGGAAAAGAAAGCTTATCAAATTGGGTGTAGAGGGAAGAAGCTCTTTGTGGTCGATCTTTGCTTACGTTTGAATTCATTGTCCCTTTCTGTGGATAGTTCTGGGACAGTATGAACCTGGCGTCTTGTTCTTGGCTTCAGCAGGCCGCACCCTTAGTCCAGTGTGAACGATCATTAAAGTCGTCTCATCCTGCTCCACAATCAGGTCTGTGTGTGCCCAGGGTCAGGTTGGAGAGGGCAGTAGTCCAATCTTCTGATGCATGTGGCCGCACAGTCAGCTGTGTCCGATGCAGAACCTAACTAGGTGACTGTGATGCCCTCTGGTCAGCACGTGGCAGTCGCATCCAGACATCGTGGGTGCTGTGTGGGGTAGTGAATCATTTGTTTGGAGACGCTCTGTTAATAAACGTTGTCTTTTCTCAGATTGACTCTACTTGGAGTCCTAGTCTGGTTTGGTGAACAACCAGAAATCTGTTTACTACCTTTACCAGCCGTGTCCGCCAATAGTGGCGGACGGGATTTCTTTCTCTTGCAGCCGCGTCAGCCAAGGCTGGCGGACGGGAAGACCGTACATTCTGCCGTGTCCTCCACTATCGGCGGACGGGATCATGAAAAATTCCTACACTTTCCGTGAAATGGTCTTAGGGAAATAAAGCTCTATAATTACTCTTGGGGATGTCCTAGCGAGTTGTACACCCTACTTTTAGAGCTCTATCGTGAACTTGGCTGACCACAGCAACTTTGAAACAAAGGAGCTGGCACTCGGCTTTCCCGCTGAGCGCGCCTGGACTTTCCTATGCCGGAAAAAAATGTCGGTCAGGCAAAGGGGGTGGTACCAATTTCTCGCGCAATGAAGCGCTTGCAGTTCTATTTCAAAGTGGATCTGATGATGAGGGCAGTGATAGAGGTATTGAAAATTATGACAGAGTACAGGAAAGTGAATGATTTGAAGATGCAGCCGAAAATAAATGCTATTGATGACCAGTCATCAACATCAACTGCAGCAGACAATGCTGCATCACACGTTGTCGCCGGTGAGGCCATTCAGATGATTGGGGCACAAATGTATTTGATCAAAACACGGCCAATGCAAACAATGGCAATGTTGCTTACTTGTTTGCTTCTGATTTTGACAGCGTGTGTTGTAAAAGAACGGAATAGAATGTAAACGATTTTTTCGTGTGTTTTTTTTTTTTTTAATTGGCAGCCATGCTTTTCAACGGAGAGTCGT
Organism: Conus betulinus; assembly: GCA_016801955.1. Classification (NCBI taxonomy): domain Eukaryota; kingdom Metazoa; phylum Mollusca; class Gastropoda; order Neogastropoda; family Conidae; genus Conus; species Conus betulinus. The sequence goes on along the minus strand of JADBJO010004103.1, from coordinate 176,091 downwards.
TTATACACATTAACACTAATTGATTCAAAATGACAATGTTCGATTAGTTTAGTGTTTGTTCTTTCCAATGGCACCAAACACAACTCTGTCAGTTGTTGTCGTGCTACCGTAAAAAGGAATTAAATCGTGGCGAAATATGCGCGTCCGCAGAGACTGAGCGCCATGCACGTGCGTGCGTGACGAGGGAACCGTGCCGTGCATGACGTCCGCGGCTGGATAGTTTAACCGTGGTGAGGACTTCCATGCCCCGTGAAAGGCTTCATCCTTGAGTGACGTACTTGAAGCTGGTGATGACTGTTGTTGAAGGCCTCTTTCCAGCTGGTGATGACTTTGTTGCTAAAGGCTCCCTTCCAGCTGGTGATGACTTTGTTGTTAAAGGCTCCCTTCCTGCTGGTGATGACTTTGTTGTTAAAGGCTCCCTTCCAGCTGGTGATGACTTTGTTGTTAAAGGCTCCCTTCCAGCTGGTGATGATTTTGTTGTTAAAAGCTCCCTTCCTGCTGGTGATGACTTTGTTGTTAAAAGCTCCCTTCCTGCTGGTGATGACTTTGTTGTTAAAGGCTCCCTTCCAGCTGGTGATGACTTTGTTGTTAAAGGCTCCCTTCCAGCTGGTGATGACTTTGTTTGTTGAAGGCTCCCTTCCAGCTAGTGATGACTTTGTTGTTGAAGGCACCTCCCAAGCTGCTCCGGGAGCCGTACTCCAACCTGGTGAACTACCTGACGGGGTCGGCCCGCAGCGACATCGGCAAGATCCGCGCCATCTACCGGTGGATCACCACCCAGCGGCTGGACGCCATCCAGGTGGCGGAGGTCATGCCCCCCTCCACCATCCCCCTCCACCAGATCTGGAGAATCAAGAACCGCAAGGGCAACTACGCCCAGCTAGTCAGCATCATGTGCAGGTGAGGGGGACAGGGCTGGCACAGAGGGCTGTACTGAGCGCTGTGCGTTGTGTACTATTGTGTTGTGTTGTAGTGTGCTGTGTTGTATTGTGTTGCGTGTGTTGTATTGTATTGCATTGTATTATATTGAGTTGTGCTGTGTTGTGTTGCATCATACAGCATTGTGCTTTAGTATGTCATATTGGATTGTACTGTAGCGTGTTCATTCTGTTTTTTTATCACGCTATATTGCATCGTATACGTTCTGCTGCCTTGCGTCGCTAGATATTTCGTTCTTCTTTGAATCTTCTTATGATTATGCGTTTGGCAGGAAGAAACTCTGGGAAGAGCTTGAGCGCAGGAGGTCTTCAGAGAAGAAAGCCGCCTCCTACAAGTGTTTGGCTCTGAACTTCTTGCACTGTAAGGGGGCCGGGCCGCATGTAGGTCATCACTCCTAAATGACCCTCTGTTGTCATAAAATTTTGGACGATGCCGGGACTCGAACCTGAAATCCCAGGATAGATGGGTGTCTCAAGCCGTGTCCCATTCCGCGGATGTTTCACCCGTATAGCTACCTTTTCAAGCCTGGGAAATGTATGCTTTATGGTGTTCACTTTTGTTCCTCCTCCTCGACCAGACCAAGCTGAACTCTTTTCAGCTACCTCTGCCATTGCCTTCAGAGTCCTGGTCCACTTCTCACCAGAAATCCTGAACTGTGTCATAAGATCGTAGGCTGATGAGTCTTCATCGCCCTCCCCACTCCCCACCCCCCACCCCCTGCCCGTTACTCCAACCTCAACTGTTAGAACTTTGGCTTAGATACATCTGTCTTTAACATATGAAATGGACCTTCCTCCATCCTGCTTTCACATTACACGATCAGTTCCATCACAATCATTAGTCCTGATGAACCGGAGTGGACATGTGCTGATGTGTGTTCTTATTATGCCATGTTCGCGATATTTTTTTTTGCATTGCCTGTATGATTGTTACAATTTGTTTTGGGCTTGAAAGCCCACGGGTTTGGGGTGCTTTTTAAAACTCTTCCAGCCAGTTTATGGCAAGTTGCAGTTGAAATGCCTGCAGAGACCGTGGCAGTTTTGGTTACTCTGTGAACCGTCAGCACATAGAAGTCTGGTTGTTGCAGCCGCGCTAACGTTAAGCATGATAATCATCCGATGATTGTTGATGTTGTTATGCTACTAAGGTGTGTGTGTGTGTGTGTGTGTGTGTGTGTGTGTGTGTGTGTGTGTGTGTGTGTGTGTGTGTGTGTGTGTGTGAGTGTGTGTGTGTGTGTGTGTGTGTGTGTGTGTGTGTGTGTGTGTGTGTGTGTGTGTGTGTGTGTGTGTGTGTGTTTCGGGAATGTCCTTGTAACAGCATTGTCATGAAGACCACGCCATAATCATCAATATTCTATGCTCTTTCTGTCCTCCTTTCTGGCCTCTTCATTGTTCCTTGCTGCCACCCCCACCCCCACCCACCGCCTCTTCCTCTTCGCCTCTTCTCTTCTGGAATGCGGGGACTGGTTTTTTTTTCGTTCTGTGCCAGAAACCTCCCATATTCTGGCACTCTCTTCCACTGTTTTTTTTTTTTCTTTCTTTCTTTCTTTCTTTCTTTCAAATGTCTTCTTTCTTTTCTTTTCTTTTTTTTTTGTGTGTGTCAAATTCTGCCTTTCTTAGCAGTTGTGTTCGTTGTGTGTGTGTGTGTGTGCGTGCGTGCGTGCGTGCGTGCGTGCGTGCGTGCGCGTGCGTGCGTGTGTGTGTGTTTTTTTGGTGTGTGTGTGTGTGTGTGTGTGTGTGTGTGTGTTGAGGAATGGTTAATCTCCCTGTCATCAAGTCGTAGAATGGTCAGCACTACATGTTAATTGATAACCTTCTATCAAATTGTCCACGGGCGTCACACTGGCCGGAGTGACGTGTTAGTTCTTCTGTGCTGGTTCGTTGCAAGGTGAGGTGACAGCAGGCGGAAACTGGAACACATTTTAAAAAGCATTGGAACTAACTCCGCCACCGAACATGCATAACCGAATTACAAGACATAACACGACGCGTTTCGACCTCTTAGGTCTTCAACGCCCCAATCTTGCTCCGAATTTGAGAAGGTAAGTGATTGCTCGTTCTTCGTTTTCATTGTCTTGGGTGTTAGTTCTCCTGCCTGAAGAAGACCTAAGGGATCAAAACCCGTCGCGTTTTGTCTTGTAACTCGCTTGTCCATGTGAAGTGGCGGAGTGATTTCAAATCGCTTTTGAAAATGGTTTTCAGGATGGCCAACATCCCCTGTGTGATCATCCACGGGGTGTTGAAGGGGTCCACCTATGACGTGGGCCAGAAGCTGGACGAGAAGGCTCACTACGGGGAGTGGAACGCCGTGCTGGTCAACCACCAATGGCGGCTCCTGAACGCCTACTGGGGCGCATGCGCCATCGGAAGTGAAGGCGGGGACGACTGGATGGAAATCGATGATGGAGGTCAGACACATAAAGGACAGGCTAATAAATAGTGAGATGGCTGGTGCCACAGCAACAAACACAACAACAACAACAACAGTAACAATAACGACATAACATGAGAAGAAACATTATCGTTTTGCGCAACAGAGATGTGTACTTTGTAGCAGTATCCCTCTGATACAAAATAAAACACAAAAGAACAGGCTTAAAAACAAAAGGGAAACGAAAGCAAAACAACGGCAACGAAGAAGATGAAAAAAGAA
>JADBJO010004103.1:155000-162500 GCA_016801955.1 Conus betulinus | reverse complement strand
ACACAGAGGTACACTGACACACTGGGGGAACACGGGAACACACTGACACACAGGGGAACTGAACACGGGAACACTGACACAACAGGGGTACACGGGAACACTGACACACAGGGGTACACGGGAACACTGACACACAGGGGTACACGGGAACACTGACACACAGGGGAACACTGACACAGGGGAACACGGGACTGACACACACAGGGGAGAACACTGACACACAGGAGACACTGGCACACAGGGGAACACAGGAGAACACTGACACACAGGGAACACTGACACACAGGAGAACACTGACACACAGGCGAACACTGACACACATGAGAACATTAACACACAGGAGAACACTGACACACAGGAGAACACTGACACACATGAGATCATTAACACACAGGAGAACACTTACACACAGGAGAACACTGACACACAGGAGAACACTGACACACAGGAGAACATTGACATACAAGAGAACACTGACACACAGGAGAACACTGACACACAGGAGAACATTGACACACAGGAAAGCATTGACATACAGGAGAGAACACTGACAATACAGGAGAACACTGACACACAGGAGAACTGTTACAAAGGGAACCACCACACACTGTATCAAGTTTATTGCCTTGCATTGTGCTGCAATGCTTTCCGTTCCATTGTTTTGCGTCGTACTGGATTGTGTAGGGCTGTATTGTTTCTCATCAAGCTGTATTCCGCTGCATAAAAAGAAATGAAAACAGCTCCTTCGCAATAACAAACAACAACAACAATAAAAAGACTGCATAGTGTTTGACAGTGTATTAGCGTCGAGGGTTTTGACACCACAGACAATCTAACGCAATACAAGACAACAGACAACAATAGAATGCAGTGCAATGAAATGCAATACCATACAGTACAGCACCGTACAATGCAATGCAATGCACAACAGCACGGCACCATACAAGAGAACGAACACGAGGCAGTGTTGTACAAGACAGCACAGGACAGCATATCCCTGTACGGTGTACGGCCATACAGCGCAGCACGGCGCAACACAGTTCTATGTGATGTGCTCGTGTCATCTTTGTACTGCATCGCAGTGGGTTTCTCGTGCTGGAGAGACGTGTGGACAAGATGCAGTGCGGTACAGTTCAATGTGTGTACTGAAGTGTTGTACTGTACTGTGTAATACAGAACAAAGCAAAATACACAACATGATACAATATAATGCCAAACCATGTGACACGATACAATACAATTCGGTACAATGTATGGCCATGCAATCAGTAGCGTCTATAAGTCAATGCAATACAACAAGATCAAATACAACACAGTAAGATACATTTATCATACGATGCAACCATAACCCGGTTAAGTGCAGTGAAATAACACAAGACAGTGACATACAACACGAAGTAATTCAAACAATGTCATACAACACAGTGCAATTAAATACAACCAATCACAATGTAATGTGTAAATATATATAAAGTAATTCAGCGCAGTCCAACGCAGTGTGATAAAGTGCAATATAAAACAAAAAGGGCAATTCCAGATACTGTAATTAAATACAAAAATGTAAAGCAAGACAATACAGTGTATAGTATAACACGAAGCAGTGCCATTGTAAAGCGCCATCTCTCTCTCTCTCTCTCTCTCTCTCTCTCTCTCTCTCTCTCTCTCTCTCTCTCTCTCTCTCTCTCTCTCTCTCTCTCTCTCTCTCTCTCTCTCTGCGGACAGTCATCGCAGTACAGAGCATTCTACATTGGTTCCTCCTGCTGCGTCGGCCATGAGCCAAGGCTTGAGCATCTGCAAATCCTCCCCCTGTCCACTCTGCAGTGTTGTCAGTCCATCGTTTGCCCTGTCTTCCCCTCTGTCCCCCTCCCTCAACAGTTCCCTGGAGGACCGTGTCAGCAAGGCCACTGGGTCTTGGTCTATTGCCACATCCACGTAGTTCTGTCTTCTGGACTGATGTCAGTAGAACTTCATGTGGCCTGATGTTCTGCTTCCTGACTTGATGGCACTTGTTTGTGTCACAGACGATTAGTATGATCTCATGTTCAGTGTCTTGCAGTAACACTTCATCTATATGATTTGGCGCGCGCGCGCGCGCGCGCGCACACACACACACACACACACACACACACACACACACACACACACACACACACACACACACACACACACACACACACACCGGCCCGTGCCCACACACCCATACACACATATGTACACTCACCATACACACACATACAATGATAATAATGGCACAACCATTGTTAGGTAGGTACTCAAGGTCTGACCGGCGGGTTTGAGCTAATGCGTAGATCAGACATCTGCTAAATCGTTGCCGCGAGACTCTCTTTTTCAATTCTCTCATCTTAGTCGTTAATTCATTTATCGACTAGGTTTTAAATCCTGCGCAATGTGGTTTCAAAACTTAGCGGATGTGGTGTAGCGTATACGGACTAGTCCGCACGCAGTGACACCTCCTTGATGAAACTGAAACATACTGAAATTTATATACGACCTCATAGGTCTTCCAGGTGAAACAAAGACGGACAAAATAACGAAAATGCACTTAGCTTTGATCGCTTCAGATTGCTTCTGAGTTCAGCGCAAGGAAGGCGTTGAATGAGAACGAGGCTGGCGGAAGGGAAATAATATGTGAGTCAAAGTCGTAATGATGATAATAATATTACTGATAGGGATACTAATAATGGTCAAAATATTATTTTAAAAAAAAATTGTCAATAAGTGTGGGTATGGGAGAAAGGAGAGTGGGTTAGAGGATTCTTAAACAGCAGGGTTACCCAACACAACATCAACCATGTCAAAGTCTTGGCACTTTGGCAATCGAAGAGTGACAACTTGGAACGCCTTATGCAGGAATCTTATCTCATTGCCAAACTGGGCACCGTCCATCCTCATGGCATCAACGTCCAAAAGTAGTATGTACCATTCCACCTCTGCAGCTCCAATCTGAAATATCCTCCACCTACACACACCCATACTACCCTACCTCCCACTGTTTACCTCAGACATAGGTTGCAGCTATCATCTTTTTCCTTTTCCTACACTCTCTGAGTCTCTCTCCAATGGCTACGTCAATCGACTTACTCCCTACTCCTCCCCTGCCCCTAGTAGTAATGATGTGTGTAGGGGTGTTGGTAGGTATGGCGGTTGCTGGGAGTGGAGGTGGAGGTAACCAATGAATGAGGCTGACATTACTAATGGAACACACACACACACACACACACACACACACACACACACACACACACACACACACACACACACACACACACTCACACACACACCACACACACACACACACACACACACACACACACACACACACACACACACACACACACACACACACTAAATAGAATGCTAGCTCCTTATCGTTGGTCGTTTCCTTTTCTTTCCTGGCGCCTTTATTTCCGCTAGTGTTACTGCACTTACCATCGCTACTATCATTATATCATCATTCTAGTATACTGTCTGCTGTTGTTCATTGAGCATTTCAGCTCCTTTCCACCTAATATCATCCTACCTATATTACTTAAAACTTTATTTACTGTATCACTATCATCATATCATTACCTTTACTGTTATCTTCATCAACATCATTACATCACTACATTGTCATTTTTACCTTTATACTTCTAAGCAGCATTATGTCCCATATCACTAATTCCATTGCCAGCCATAATTGCAGAATTAAAATAATGATAATACTTAGATACAATAACTTAATTTTTAGAGAGAAAGAGGGGGGGGGGGGGGAGAGAGAGAGAGAAGAGAGAGAGAGAGAGAGAGAGAGAGAGAGAGAGAGAGAGAGAGAGAGAGTGTGTATAGGTGTGAATATGTTCCCCCCCCCCCCCCCCCCCCCCCCCAGTCAGTATATAAAACCCATCCCCTTCTTCCCTCCACCTTCATACCATCAACACCTTAAAGTTACATGTACCAACCCACCACTCAGTCTCAGCCCACAATATCTTCCCACTAAACACACATAATACCATATCTCCCACTATATACCTTACACATAACTTATAGCTATCTTCCTTTCCCTTCTCACCACACCCTCTCTATTTCTCACATCAGTCTATTGTTTATTCAGATACTTGTCCACTCCATTTCCTTCACGTCATTTGGTTTTCTTTTCTTTTTTTTTTCATTCACTATTTCTTCAACATGAACTCCTGTTCCATCTTCCCTCTTTCCTGTGCATATGTTGTGGAAATGTTGATAACTATGCGCACCCCCCACACCCCCCACACACACACACACACACACACACACACACACACACACACAGCACACACGCGCGCGCGCGCGCACGCACACACACGCACACACACACACACAGTGGGACACACACACGCGCACGCGCGCACACACACACACACGCGCGCGCGCGTGCACAAACGCGCACATTTATTTATTTATTTGATTATTATAAAAATGTATTTTCTAAATATAATTCTGTATTGTGTTTTTTATTACCTTAACCTTCACTATCGTTGTTAGTAGTACCATTCAGTAATAATATTGCTAGTATTGATACTACCACCACTAGTATTGACATCACCATCGCCTTCGCCTCTGAGACTGTTGTTACGGCAACCCTGCTGTTTAAGAATCCTCTAACCCACTCTCCTTTCTCCCATACCCACACTTATTGACAATTTTTTTTTTTAAATAATATTTTTTGACCATTATTAGTATCCCTATCAGTGCATTTTCGTTATTTTGTCCGTCTTTGTTTCACCTGAGGAAGACCTATGAGGTCGAAACGCGTTGTGTGTTGTCTTGTGACTCGTTTGTCCACGTTTCTCTGGGCGGTTCGCTGACATTTATTTAAGATTTGTTTAGATTTCCGCCTGCAGTCGTTTCACTTTGCAACTAGATGAAATTTATATGTTCTGGAAAGAAGAATCCAAACATGGAAATGAAGTCTTACATGGAAGTGAGGGGTAACGTGGCATAGTGCCGATCCACACGGTACGGAACAAAATGACATTTTTCTCTTGGTATTTCCAGGAACGGCTGCAGCTGCTGGACACAAGCTGATGCACGACGTGAGGAATCTGGATCAGCAGACGATCACGGAGATCCGTCACTACTCCCACCCCGCCCACTATCGTCCACAACGTCATGATGGCCACGCTGCTGCTGCTAGGTCACTTTGATGATGATGAGACCAAGGTACAGTGCTGCTGCTAGGTCACTTTGATGATGAGACCAAGGTACAGTGCTGCTGCTAGGTCACTTTGATGATGAGACCAAGGTACGGTGCTGCAAGAGTTTACAGCCAGGAGGCCATGAACTGGGGGATCAGAGCAAAGCGCAGAGTAATCCATGCATAGGAACATGACAAGTTAAACTCCGAGTGGGTTTGTGTACTTCCTTATTTAGGCCCATTGCTCTTGGCAGAGCATAGGCCATCAACAACTGCCCGCCAACGACCACGGTCCTGGGCATTTTTTCTAATTTGTATGTTTATTTATTCACGGGTTTGGATTACAGAGCCCTAAAGTAGTGTGGAATTTAGGTCACACAGATTTGATCTCGGAATTGATCTGACAGCGTGTGGTAGTAAGGATTGAACAGCATGAAGCGAGAGGAGAGTGCGCAATGGCAATGATAAACTAGCGGGCCAACTGGATTGAACGACATGGAAAAGTCTCGGAATAGCAAAGGAGAAAACAAGGAAACCATGGCAAGGAATAATAAAAAAAAAGGGGGGAGGGGTGTGTGTGTGAAGGGTATTACAATAAACACATGGAAATACAAAGACAGGGTGACAAGAATTTCAAAACAGGGTTCCAGTTGTCAAACGAGTTAAACACCAGGAGACAAATGTGCCAATGACAGATACAAAGAAAAAAAGCTATTGGGACGACAAAGGTTGAATGTTGAGAGACCAAGCCATGGAAAGCCATTGCTTAAGCACGTGGAGATTAAGTTGTGGGATCACAAAGGTTAAATATTCGGAGACTAACCTGGAGAATGACAAGGATTAAACATTGTGACACCAGGCTAAAAAGTGAGAACCATTAAACACTGGGAGGCCTAGCTATAGAATGACAACGGTTAATCATAGGAAGACCAAGGTATGAACTGATATATATATATATATATATATTTATATGTTAAATACTGGGAGATCATGCGACAGAATGACAGTGTTTTAAACATGGACTATAGAATGACAGCGCTTAAACACGTGGAGATCAAGCGACAGAATGGTAAGCATTAATCACCACGGAACTAAGCTATGAAATGACAAATATTGGAATTCGAGGTTATTGGACTATCAAGGTTGAGCATGAAGAAACGAGAAGAAACGAGAGCTTGGATAAAAGAGTTGAAGCACTAGAAAATGAGGGCATGGGATTATCATTATGAGGATCATAAGGGTCAAATTTTAGAAAGCAGTGGTATGCAATGGTTACGATAAAATGTTCAAATACAGGTTATGAGATCATGAGACGACCCTACACGATCTATAGTGTGCACTGTATGACATATGACCTTTAGCGCACGATGTATTCATACCCACCCCACCCCCCGCTCCCCCTTTGCACCTCAGGACTGGTCCCGGGTGCAAGCCATCATCGGGCGGACTGGGCGGCAGTCATTGAAGAGGCAGTGTGATGAGCTGGACATGGACCAGGTGGCTCTGGACGTGGCGTTGGGCGCCCGCCACCTGCTCAAAGACATTTCCCTGGAACAGGTCCGCAATGTCTCCGTGGGTGCCGCCACCTTCTACGTATGGGTGAGTCCGCTGGAGATGGTTGGAGCCGTCCGTGATGGGGTTGATGGTGGTGATGTGGATGAGTCTGAAAGATGTTGTTGGTGCCGTCCGTTATAGGGTTGATGATGGTGATGACGATGAGTCTGAAAGATGTTGTTGGTGCCGTCTATAATGGCGGTGACTATGAGGGTGAGTCTGAAAGATGTTGTTGGTGCTGTCCGTGGTGGCGTTGATGGTTGTGACAATGAGGATGAGTCTGAGATATGTTGGTGCCGTTCCTGATGGCGTTGATGGTGGTGGCAATGAGGATAGTTTTGAAGATCTCTTGCGGTGGATGCCATGATGATATGATCGTGATCATGATGTTAACGATAATACTGAAGAGGAGGACGACAACGACAGAGTAGTAGTAGTAGTAGTAGTAGTAGTAGTAGTAGTAGTAGTAGTAGTAGCAGCAGCAGCAGCAGCAGCCGCAGCAATAGCAGTAGTAGTAGTAGCAGTAGCAGTAGCAGCAGCAGCAGCAGCAGCAGTAGTAGTAGTAGTAGTAGCAGCAGCAGTAGTAGTAGTAGTAGTAGCAGCAGCAGCAGTAGCAATAGTAGCAGCAGCAGAAGTAGTAGATGTTGTAGTAATAGCAGTAGCAGTGGTAGTAGCAGTACCAGTATTAGTAGCAGTAGTAGTACTAGTAGTAGCATTATGGCAGTAGAAGTGGTCGTATTGGGTATTGTGGTAGTGGGGGTAACAATTGTGGT
>JADBJO010004103.1:135000-150000 GCA_016801955.1 Conus betulinus | reverse complement strand
CACTCTTCAGCATCTCTACACCCTGGGGCATCACTGCACAATGCAACATCTTTACACTCTCGAGCGTCTCGGTGTCTCTTGGGCGTCTCCATGACCTCTGGAGCACCCCAGTGCCACTGGAGCGTCTCGGGAGCCCTGGAGGCTAAGTCGTTGTCAGGAGGATCTGTGGACACGTGAAGCCTCGATAGATCTGTGGATCCTGTGCCGACGTGCCTCAGGACTGGCGGTCAGTGGGAGGTGATGGCACCCAGTGGTTCAGACAACTTGTGCAGGCCTGACCTGAATAAACTACAGGGGGAATCTGTTTGGGCACCAGTCAGAATTGGTATACACTAGGCAATGCTTTTGTGCTTCATAAAAACCCTTGATGCATCAGTAATGCTTTGGTGCATAGACAATGGTTTTGTGCATCAGAGAATGCTTTGGTGAATCAGACGGAGGTTTTTTACATTTGAGAATGCTTTGGTGCATCCATCAGACAACGGTTTTGTACATCAGAGAATGCTTTGGTGAATCAGACAGAGGTTTTGTGCATCAGAGAATGCTTTGGTGAATCAGACAGAGGTTTTGTACATCAGAGAATGCTTTGGTGCATCAGACAGGGGTTTTGTACATCAGAGAATGCTTTGGTGAATCAGACAGAGGTTTTTGTGCATCAGAGAATGCTTTGGTGCATCAGGCAGAGATTTTGTACATCAGAGAATGCTTTGGTGAATCAGACAGAGGTTTTGTACATCAGAGAATGCTTTGGTGCATCCATCAGACAACGGTTTTGTACATCAGAGAATGCTTTGGTGCATCAGACAGAGGTTTTGTACATCAGAGAATGCTTTAGTGCATCAGACAGAGGTTTTGTACATCAGAGAATGCTTTGGTGCATCAGACAATGGTTGTGTGCTCTTCAGACAACCCCTTGATGTATCTACAATGCTTTGGTGCCTCAGACATGGTTTTTGTGCATTAGAGAATGCTTTGGGGCATCAGACAAAGGTTTTGCACATCAGACTATGGGCTGAGTACAGCAGACACTGGTCTAGGAATGGTTTGGTGCATCAGGTAATGTTTAGATTCAGCAGACAATACTTTTGGTGACGTTTGGTGCGTCAGACAATGATTTAATTTAGCAGATGACAGATAGTAATGGTTTGATGCACAAAGTTTTGTGGTAATGGTTTGTGCATAAGGTAACGTTTTTTGATTCAGCAGAGAATACTTTTGGTAATGGTGTGGTGACAGTTGATTGGTCCAATGGATAATGGTTTGGTGCGTCAGACAATGGCTTGGCTCAACAGAAATTACTTTGGGTAATGGTTTGGTGCAGTAGACAGTACCATTGTGCAGCAGATATAAATGCTAAATGCAGTTCTAGACTCTAATGAGGCTATGTCTATAGACTGCAAAAAGAAAGGAAATCCTGTGATTAATGGGTTATTATATTAGTACAACATGGTTTGGAATAGAAGTTCAACATTGTCGAAAATCCTGCGGTTACTAGTTTAAAATGGAGAAACAGAAATGAAAATCCCAGTTAATGGGGAGTATTACTCCGACGTCAATGAAAATACACGTTTTATAGTTTCAAATACCGATGTGATTATTATATCCCATGGGAATCCATCAGTTAATGGTTCATCATATTTGCGTAGCAATGAATGAAAATCCCACAGTTAAACTGATGAACATCGGTGCTACATGAAAGAAACTCGCTCAATCAAAATTTTGAAATGCGTTCGTAACCTGAATAAAAATGCAAAGATTGAAGGCTTGAAAGATGAGGATAATATGAATGAAAAACGCACAAGCAGTGGTTTGCAATAACAGTGTAGCAAGTCAACAGCTTGGATATTATTCCAACAACAATGAAAACCTAAGGTAATAGTTTGCAATATCAGTGCAACATGAATGAAGAGCTTGCAGTCAAGGGTTTTGAATAATGATTCAATGTCAATGAAAATCGTACAGTTAATGTTTTGACATGTATGTGTAACACGTCTTGAATTCTTAGAGTGTAAGGTTTAAAAGATCAGTTTAACAGGCTATCGATGAAAAATCATAGACTGAATGACTTGAAATACCGATGGTTTTTAACAGGATTCACTATGCTGTGAAAGTTCTCCAGATAACGTGAGAAACACACACACACACACACACACACACACACACACACACACACACACACACACACACACACACACACACACACACACGCACGCACGCACACACACGCACACACTACCCTGCATATACAACATATACATTTGTGGGTAGGCCCATTGTGGAAACATTTACAAGAACACAAACGAAAAACTACACACGATGGATTACTAGTTATGTTTATGTTCGCTTTGGAATGTGAAGGGTGCGGAACAAGTAACCTGAAACATTAATTTGTGAAACTAGAACATTAAGTGAGAGTGACATGATAGTTCTTTATGACATTTTTAAACCGAAGAGTGTGTGTGAAATTGACAATGACTGAATAAACAAAGACAAGAATATATCTGTATATTTAAGTCTGCTTTTGTTATACGTGTTTGCTTTTCTGTAAATAAATTTATCATTCAGTTTGTGTGTCATATCCATGTAGAAACTAAAAAGGAAATCATGTTCTGAAAGTATTCGAAGTTTCTGGAATAAAAAAAAGGAAAATAAAAGAAACATTTTCTTTCAAGTGTTCTCCCTTTCGATCTCCAGTGAAGAAAGTTGGTAAGGTGGGTTATGACGAAGTCGTTGGAAATCCAACGGTTTATGTTGTGTGAAACGATACTCAACAATGGGGAAAATGTGAGGTGTGAACAGGGGGATTCACTCTGACTTCATGTTGTAGCAGTTAGGACCCTGTTTCTTTCATCAGATGGGTCATATGCTTTTTTGCATAGTCTGAGGATGGCTGTATGATCTAGAAGCTGTCGTATGATTAAAGAGAAGAAACTAGAGGTTGTCTGTCGACAGAGGTGACCCATGATGTGAGCGTCAGTGTGAGGATGATCTTCAGACACTGCGACACGCACCCAGATCATGCAGCAATCCATCTACTTCTCCATCAAGGTTTCCTTGTACTGGTCCACAGCTTTAGAGTTATCTCCGGTGTTCTAAACAGACATCCTGGCAGGCTGCACACCAAAAATGAGTGCACCAAGGCCTTGCTTATCGACTGGCGCTATTGCATTATTTCAAGAATTCTTTTTGTACCTGAAAGTTGATTCTCCTCATTTTCATTCCTATGGCCATGAAGGTAAAAGCCAGGTGGTTCTAAGAACACAGACTCAAATAAAAGGAATGGGATTAATTCGGGCTCTTGGAGCTGGCGTAAAGATAGCGTCACGGGTGAGTGCAAAGGCCTGAAATGTGTGTCAACTTATGTAAAGGGTATGTACTTGAGGATTGTGATTTCATCGGTGAAGATTCCACCCCCCCCCCCCCCCCCCCCCCCCCCCCCCCCCCCCCCCCCACCCCACCCCCTCTTCCAAGAAAAAAAAAAAACAAGGGAATAATTGGTGGATGTGTTCTTTTGATCAATTATCAATGTAACATTAAATGCTGGCCCAAATTGATGGTAGGCCTCAAAACTCTTACATGGATGATTTAGTGTTTTAGTGCAAAATCCCTACTTGTGGCGTGTGGCCACATCATGATGACAGAACTGCAGGGCAGGGTCGGTTGTCCCTCCTACAGCATAGCTCACTGTCCTTGCACGACAAGCAACAAAGTGAACAGCTGATGTTGATGCAGCACCTTCCTCATATACATCAAGATGTAGTAAAAGAGATTAGATGGAGGAAACGCGTGTCACTGTCACCGTCACTGCTATTGACAGAAGGGTGGGGGAAGAGTGAAGGTGAGGGTGTTTTTGCGACATGATCAACGTCAGGCTGGACTGTTATTGTCAGGGGCGGATCAGTTTCAGGATGGGTAGTGGGAGGAAGGCGTGGGAGAGGGGGAGGGAAGGGGGGAAGAAGGAGATGGGAACGGTTCCACCACAGTTAAAACGATTTAGATCTCCACGAATCGCAACTGCACTTTAAAAAAAAAAAATGGGCCCAGAAAAGGTGGGGAGTGCCATCATTTAGCCTCCAGAGCTCAAACAAGGACGCACGATCCCAGGAAAGAGATGGGGGAAAATCAGGAAGAGTGGAAGTAAAAAAAAAAAAAAAAAAAAAAAAAAGAGGTCGGGGTTGGAGGTCGGGCGGTGGGATTTGGGATGTGTGTGTGTGGGAGTCGTGTGTGTGTGTGTGTGTGTGTGTGTGTGTGTGTGTGTGTGTGTGTGTGTGTGTGTGTGTGTGTGGGGGGGGGGGGGGGGGGGGGGGGCGATAGTAAAGAGGACAGTCAGTCGACCGTGTGGCTGGTGAGGGATCAAGTCATTTCCCCATCCCTTCTTTCACCCCAGGCTATGTACACTGATGTGCTGCGCAGAACTGTTGTTTTGTTGGGTGAAAGGGGAAGGGGGGGGGGGGGGGGGGGGGGGGGGGGTGTGGTGGAGGGGGGAGGGGGGGGGATTCCGAATCCCTAAAATCCCGCTGCAGGACTCGTCAGTTCCTGGTCAATGCTGTGGTCTTTACTCCTCCATCAACATCAGTGACATCACTACCAATGGGCTTGATGTGGGCCGATGGACAGTTCTCAACGAACTGGATTTGATTTAACTTAGATCAGAAGGAACGCTCTCTCTCTCTCTCTCTCTCTCTCTCTCTCTCTCTCTCTCTCTCTCTCTCTCTCTCTCTCTCTCACAACACACACACACACACACACACACACACACACACACACACACACACACACACACACACACACACACACACACACACACACACACACACCATACACACGAGGCACTCGTGTCTCTCTCTACAGTCCCCCTCACACACACACCACACACACCCACAATCAACGGAGCACACACACACACACGCACACATGATCTCCGCAGCAGGTGCTCACTGGTCCGTGTTGGCTGTACAGTCCCTGCCAGCTCCGACTCCTCCTGCCCCAGAATCAAAGGAGCACACCTCACACAGCGCTGATTACCTCCGCACCAGGACTCACTGGTCCGTGTCTGGCTTCGCCAGTCCCTGCCAGCTCCTACGTCCCCCCCCCCCCCCACTGGTCTGGAATGATCTGATTACCTAGTACCCCCCCCCCCCCCCCCCCCCCCCCCCCCCCCCCCCCCCCCCCCCCCCCCCCCCCCCCCCCCCCCCCCCCCCCCCCCCCCCCCCCCCAACCGATCACATTCCAGAGTTGAAATGATCCACAATACTTTTTTTTTTTTTTTTTTTTTTTAAATCATATCATCCATGTGTCATTTCCGCTCTCCGTCTTCACGCGAATCTCGCAGCCTGCAGAATAAACCATTTCCATCAGTTTTCATTTCATTTATTTATTTGCTTATTTGTTCATTTATTTACTTATCTATGTGTTCATTTATTTATTTACTTATTTATTCATTTATTTATTATTTTGAGCTGCCGGCCAGAAGACGTTCTTTTGGGCGTCCATACAAGGCAGAATGCCGATGGTCTGTATACCAATCGGAAGATGTTACTATTTTTGGAGCCTGCGGACAACCATAATGGCTGAACGTACTTAATAAATGCTCTTTTAAAGATGTAGACTATGTCTGCAGGAACCTTGTCCTTAAGGCCTCAGGCCGATAGGACGTAAATCTCACACTTAACAGTAACAGTAACAGTCCTTTGGGTCAGTGCTGATCTTGTTCATACCCAGTGTAAAGTGGATTTGAACAGAATGAAGCTGAATCAGACTGTAGACCGTTGTCCTCGGTGTCCATCAGTCTGTTACATGGATTATGTGAATGTCACAATGTGATGTCTGGCAATGCGAGTCATCCAGCGTGGTTAACTCCCTTTCATTCGCGAGCAACAGACATTTATGTTCCCCTTTTGCAACAATTCTGGCATTCCCTTCATCTGAATTCAGTTCAGCAACAAACGGGCAGACAGAAGTATCTTTATAGCACATCTTAGATGAACAAACAAGAAGAAGAAGAGGGATAACATTGACACTGAAACATAGTAGCAAAGACCATCGCATCTTTTTCATTGTGTCAGTACATTCTGATTGTCATCACCAATATCGCCTCAACGATGGACCCTTCTGTGTGTCAACGAGTCAGTCTATGAATGACGTTTACACAAGTGAACGCGTGTTATGTTCGCGATGCTTCCATTTGAATAAAGGGGTTAACTATTAACAACTTAATAATACACTAATCACACAGTCTGGCAACATTTTGTTGTATATATTACGATTCTTTCCTTACTCATAACATTCTGTTATTGTCAGTATTAACGTGCCTTATCATGGTATACTAGATTCTGAAACCCTTTTCCGGGCAGATTGCGCAAGTTTTTGTACCCCTGAATTTCACATATACCCTTTTCGAGGGCAAATGGTGCGATATTATGGAACGCTAAATTCTGAGACCCTTTCCGCGGGCAAAGTGCGCAATGTTTTGTACACTTTGTTCTAGTGATGTTCTTTTCACGGGCAAACTGGGGGTTAGTTTGGTACCTAAAATCTGATATCTTTTCCAGGGCAAATTGCGGACTGTTTTTGGCCCACTACTTCTAAGCCCTTTTCAAGACAAAAAGTGGATTAGTTTGGTGCCCCTAAACTCTCAGACCCTTTTTTTTTTCGAGGCAAACTGTGGATTTTTTGACTGGCAGAATCACCCCCAACTGATGATGACGCCAAACTGAACAGCCGCGGTCGACGTAGATTTACAGTTTTAGAACTTTGTCAGATAAAACTGTGTGTTGCTGCCAGCATGGACGTACGATTCAGAAATGCCCAGGCCCTTATCATGAGAATCCACACATATATTAATGTTCTCTGAAGGAAAATATAGTCGATAGATGTCCATGTGTTAAAATCAACAAACCCTCAAAACGTGACAGGGATAGAATTTGTATGTGGGGTCATACACTATTTCACAACTGCATGCAATTCAAACATGACATGACACACTTACACTAAACAAAGAAACTGCTTTCTGCATCATTAC
Source organism: Conus betulinus (assembly GCA_016801955.1). Lineage (NCBI taxonomy): Eukaryota > Metazoa > Mollusca > Gastropoda > Neogastropoda > Conidae > Conus > Conus betulinus. The sequence goes on along the minus strand of JADBJO010004103.1, from coordinate 142,979 downwards.
TATTACATCGTTGATGGATTCGGCGATAGCCGTACTGCGTCTTAGTAAAGTAAACGGGTTCACGTATGTAGTGTCATGAAAAAAATGCACACATTGACTGTAGACCGGAAACTGCCCCAATCCTTGGCGTGGAACTTTGCACCATGTGAACCTAGAAGTAGGGCGGATTAAATCGGATAACAACGAGGAACGACTGTGTCACATCTCAAACAACACAGAGTGGTGTTCCACGCCATGATACATGCCTGACCTTTCTTCTCATGAGTAACCATCACGCTGACTCTGACCAGAAGGCGGCCATTGAGGTTCGGTTTCCGGCTCTCTCTTTGATGACCGGCGGGCTGAAGAGTGAACCAAGCAAATCGCTTCCGCTCTTTTGCGACATTGCAGCCGTCTGTCTCTCACTCACTGTGTTTGCCACAGGCCTGTCTGACTGATACTCCGCCCTTCTGTTGTGATCTAAGCTTGTTTTCGAAAGGGAAACTAAGATTAATGGTGTGTGTGTGTGTGTGTGTGTGTGTGTGTGTGCGCGCGCGCGCGCGCGCGCGCAGCACGCAGAGTGTTCTTCTTATGTGTGTAGAGACAAGACAAGACAAGACAAGACAAGACAAGACAAAAAAATTCTTTATTTATTAGGATAATAGATAAGCACTGACGCGATGCACTTTTTACATCCAGTCTTCGCCCTGAGTAGGGACTACAACATGCAGTGAAATGAAATGATGTAAGAAAACAAACAAGCAAACAAAGCGGTCATGCAATCATAATGGAACATCAAATGAAACTAGCAGATAAATAAAAAAAAAAGATAATAAACAAACAAAAAATAGAAATAAAAATGAGAATTACAATAATGAAGGGGAAGGAGAGAGTGGGGGGTGGGTGGGCCGGGGGAACATATGGAAATGTACTACAACGTACAGGAATTAGCATGTATAAAAACAGACAGTAAAATGAATATGACAAAGTACCTACATAATCTAGAACACACACATGCACGCACGTGTGTGTGTGTGTGTGTGTGTGTGTGTGTGTGTGTGTGTGTGTGTGTGTGTGTGTGTGTGTGTGTGTGTGTGTGTGTGTGTGTGTGTGTGTGTGTGTGTGTGTGTGTGTGACTGGTGCCTGCAGACCTGCAGACCTGCAGTCACTTATCTCTTCCTGCTGCTGCAAAATTTGGTCTTGGGCGAACAACAAGAATTAAGAAATGGAACTGAGGAGATGGTGGAGGGTGGTGGTGGAGATAGTCTGAAGGGGAGAGGTACATACTAATAAAATTGTTGCCTGTTTGCTCTCTGCTTTGATTGTTTAAAACGTCCTGCGCGAAGACCTGATATGCCGAAAGTTTTTGTTTATTTTGTATTTTGTTTGTTCCTTCCTTTGGCAGACCAGTAGTTCTGTTTTTGCTCTTGTTTCAATTTCCGCCTGTAATCATCCCACTTTGGAACGTCAATATTCTGTCTTCTTCAAACATAAGACGGACATTGACGTAGACAGAGACATAGATATAGGCGCAGAGTAACATGACATGACGAGAATTTATTTGTCAGTTGTATGGTTCGATCTAAAGCAGTGGTCTTATTGTTCAATAGTGAAGAAATGGAGAGATAAACAAATACAGCTTTGTGCTTAAGTGTATGATTAATAGGTAGCCAGAGAAGATCCTTCTACACAAAGGGCCCAGACTGAGCAGCAGTGAAGTGCAGAATTTCTGTTTCCTTCTTTCTGTCACCAGCTTGGCAGAAATCGACTCATGTCGAGAATATTCTGACCTTTCCCTCTCTCCTGACCGTTCTCTCTCTCTCTCTCTCTCTCTCTCTCTCTCTCTCTCTCTCTCTCTCTCTCTCTCTCTCTCTCTCTCTCTCCTCCTTTATCTCTGTCTGTCTGTCTGTCTGTCTGTCTGTCTGTCCGTCCGTCTCTCTGTCTCTGCCTCTCTGGGAAAAAATCTTAATTAATTTAGATCGACACTGCTAATGTCACCTAAGCATGAAGGAATTATAAAAAAAAAACACCAAAAACCTGTCAGTCTATTTGCATAAAGCGTTTAAAGCTGCCTTCGACGATCGTGTCTTGAATGCATTTTGAAAATGTATTGATAATCATATAACTTTGTGTGATTAGTTTGTTTATATGCACTCCTTCATGAGGAGCAATGGCCTATACATGAATAAACTTTCCGTATCCCCCCTCCCTCCCCCCCCCCCCCCCCCTCTCTCTCTCTCTCTCTCTCTCTCTCTCTCTCTCTCTCTCAAATCATATGACAAATCTCTCTTTTACAAGACGGAACAGCTGCTCTGGCTCACAGAAGTTCTTTCTCCCCTAAATTCACTTCCAACGAGCCTACAAACTACGAACACACTACAACAGTTCAAGAAACATTTGCACGAGCATTTCATGTGTCAACAAAACTATTACTAACTGATTGAAAACCACAAGCGTCCATTACTTTTACAAGTTCTTCTGTCAGCCATAATTTTAATACACCGTCTGAAACACGTGACCTACTCCATTAAACCGCTCATCTCCACTCCCATCTCCTTCCTAACCCATCTTTTCCTACCCCTTCACTCTCTGTGTCTATCTGTCTGTCTCTAACACACACACACACACACACACACACACACACACACACACACACACACACACACACACACACACACACACACACTCGGGCGCGCACGCGCATGCTACCCCCCCCCCCCCTCTTACCTCACCTACCTCCTCCCACACCGATCTCCTGTGACACCCCCCCCCCCCCCCCCCCGTCCACCCCCTCTCCACCCCACAGCCTCCATTAGCCGAGTACCACCAATGAAAAAAGACAGCCGACCAGATCCCCAAATCTTTCAATGGTTTAATGACCTTTTTCTGCAATGACATCATGAATGGAAAGGTCACAGGTCTGTAGGATGGACTGCGCTCTGAAACAGGAGAGAGAGAGAGAGAGAGAGACAGACAGACAGACAGACAGACAGACAGACAGACAGAGAGGGGCGGGGGGGGGGGGGGGGGGGGGGGGGGGGGGGAGGGGGGGTACAGGGTCTACCTCATCATTTTCATTGATGCCAGCTAATGGCTGGATCAGCAGATGTCAACATCTACAAATCTAACATCCGTAAGGTCTATAACAGCAGTTTTATGGCGTGCGCCCACGCAGGCAAACACACATAACACACACACACACATATGTGTACATATACGTATTCGTGTGTATGTATGTATACATGTGTGTGTGTGTGTGTGTGTGTGTGTGTGTGTGTGTGTGTGTGTGTGTGTGTGTGTGTGTGTGTGTGTGTGTGACCTCAGAGAGAGAGAGAGAGGCTGTCCAGGAAGTATGGGGGGGGGGGGGGGGGGGGGTCATGGTTGTAGTCTAGTATTGTGTCAGAAGGTTGTTGTTGTTGTTGTTGTTGTTGTTGTTGTCTGGTAAGCTTTTGCGTTTTTTAACCTCCCCAAAATTCAGTCTCCGTCTCAAAATTCAATTCTTTCCACCTAACAATCGAGCTGAAAATTTGACAGTTTGTTGACCAAAATCATTGAATGTCAGATTCACGGGTCTCTTCTACAGAAAATTCTCAGCCGTTACTTTTCTGCTGGTTAAATTTAGCTTACATAGTAAATGTACTGTTTCCATTTTTCTAATGCTAGCATATAGTTATGACCATTCTATATAATCTGTGCTTTTACATTTACACTACAAAAGGCGTCTTTCATCTACAAAATAACGGGCGACTGTTTCCACGAAGTGTTGGGTAACGCTGCACAGCGCATAGTCAGTCTGACTTGCACCGAACTTTGACTAATATTACATTACACACTTCCACTGTCGTCCACATTCTGGATCTGGATTTGGAACATCACGTCGCAGAAGACAATCGACGGCTATAAACACGACGGAACAGGGAGAGCGCAAAAAAACAGTTTAAAAAGCCACGACTTTGTCCTAACAATCTTCTACTGGATTCAGGTTTCAGTGAGTAGCCACAAAAAAAAAAAAAAAAAAAAAAAAAAAAAAAACTCTACTGCTGTCAAGATGCTAATAGGCAGGTGATGTTGATCTGTCAAGTGCTGATGATGTAAATGCACTGGCAGAGCCTGCACTGACGATATCGTTCCCTAGATGATTCCAGTCCATCACTGTCCGCAGAAGGAGTCAGTGTACTGACTTGTTACAGACAGGTAGTTTGAAGCCGCGAGTGTTTCTGACCACGCGGTGTTCTGTAATGTTGGAGACTTCGAAGTCCCCATACTTGGGGGGTCGTGTCCGTCTGCGGCCAGCACTCACAGGGGTCAGGAAGTTTTGGGGAGGAATGGCGGGGATGAGATTTCCCGCTATCTTGAACATCAGGCCTAGTCGTGCCTGTCTGCGACGATCAGCCAGCGGGGGGAGAATCAAATCCCGCAGCATTCGGCTTACGCAACCTGGTTCCCTCGACCTATAGTCTTTTGTGATGAAGCGTGCTGCCTGTCTCTGTACCTTCTCCCAACTTCTCGATGTCCTGTTGGTAATATGGGTCCCACTGCATACTCTACTCTGGATCTCACCAGTGCAATGTACGCCAGGGGCCTGCACTCCTTAAGGCAATTCCTGAGATTCCGGCGTAGGAAGCACACTGCTGATCCAGCTTTTCGAGCAATATTTGCTATGTGTTGACCCCATTGCAAGTCATCTGAGATGAGCACTCCTAAGTACGGGTTTTGCTGAACTTGTTTCAGAAAGACGCCATTGAGACTGTACATATACAGTGAACTCCTGATATAGTAAACACCGGAAATAGTGAACAATTGCTTATAGTAAACGTTTTTCTTGTCTCGGTCCCAAGCCTTCTTAGTCTCTGTTAATTTTAGCCGGGTATAGTAAACATCGGAAATAATAAACATCCTTTATAGTAAACTCATTTTCAAGTCCCTGAAGCTTCCCATCGCCGGCTATAGTAAACTTTTTATGAGAGTTACTTCCCTTTGACATGCTGTTATAGTGAACTCCGCACATAGTAAACGCCGGTAATGGTGAACAACTGCTTACAGTTAACGTTTTTTCTTGGTCCTGGTCCCAAGTTTTCCCTTTGACAAAACAATGGCGCACAAACGTGTGACTTGGTCACTGAAAAGAAAAATAGATTTAATCAAACAAGTTGAAGAAAAAAAACAAGAAGAAGCAAAGCAAGTTAGCCCTTGAGTTTAGAATTTCTAAAGCAACAATCGGTGTGACTGTGAAAAAACTGGGAAAGTTTGAAGGAAAATTTTATAAGGGGGACTGCAATTCAAAACGCAAACATGACAGACGTGCAACGCAGCCCGAGATTGAGAATGCCCTTTTGGACTGGTTCAAGAAAAACAACTGGGCGAACAGCATGCGTGTCTCCGGCACTATTTTGAAATCAAAAGCCGAACAGTTTGCCAAAAATCTGGGCTTGACAGAGTGGTGTCGTTCTGAAGGCTGAATCATTTCAACATACATACGCCACAACATTTCCTACAGAAAAGTAAGTGGAGAAAAAGGAACAGTGTAGATGAATCGATCACAGATCATTGGGTTAGTGATTTCCTGTTGCCCACTCTCAAAAACTATGAGAAAAAAAAGATATCTTCAACATGGATGGAAGTGGATTATTCTGGCGCATGCTGCCAGATCGCACACTTGCGTTTAGAAGAACAAGAAGTGTACACGTGTGTGTCATTCACTCATTGTGTGCGTCACCGTGTGTGTGTGTGTGTGTGTGTGTGTGTGTGTGTGTGTGTGTGTGTGTGTGTGTGTCTCTCTCTCTCTCTCTCTCTCTCTCTGTGCGTCTCGGTGTATTAGTCATTGTGTGTGTCTTTTTCAGTGTATGTCTGTGTGCATGTGCACATTATTATGTGTGTATGTAAGTGTGTATATCCATGTGTTTGCAAACTTGTGGTGTGTGTGTGTGTGTGTGTGTGTGTGTGTGTGTGTGTGTGTGTGTGTGTGTGTGTGTGTGTGTGATGTGCTTTTTTTTTTTTTTTCTTCTTTATTTCTAAGGACAGCCATTTTCGTCTTTCTGAACGGAAGTGCGCACCATCCGCAAGTATGTGACAGACGGGCACTCAGTTTAGGAGCCAATCTATGCGGAAATTAAATATTAATACGGCTTATCTTCACAGGAGACAGCTAGGTGTCGTCTTATGGTTTTGTTTATTGTCACTATGTTGTCTCCTTTAACATTTTCTGTTCATAAATCAGTTGTTTAATGTCTCCTCGTCTCAAAAGGTACAGTATGGGTGCCCACATTCAACCAGCGATCTCCATATTTACTGAGTATGGTATATTGTACTGATGAGGGTAGATCATTTACTTACTTGAAAAGAAAAAAAAAATCAGGATAAACATGCATTTAGTGTGAATTCATGTGAAACATCGTGGGATCTCATCTGCATATTTCTTGCACTGACAATCAGCAAGTGTATCATGACAATAATGGCTCTCCTTAGTTACTGACTAGAGAAGTGCAGGGAACATAATCAGAACTTCTACATTCTCTTCGTTGGCCTGATAAAAGCTTTTGATACGGTCAGTAGTGAGAGTTTGTGGGTTATGTATGCCTACTGTCTAAACTCATTTGTCCACCGAAGTTTATCAGGATCATAATGAAGTCTCACTTAGTGGAAAATGACGTGTCTGACCCCTTCCCAGTGTACAATGGAGTGAAACAAGGATGTGCCCTGGCACTGATTTTGTTTAGCATTATGTTCACCAGAATGTAATTGTTCTCTTTACTCTTCTGTACCAGTGCACCCCACTCATGTCTGGGAAGCGCTCACTGTCACAGGTCAATGTGCCAGGTGAATGGATGTCCAAAAGGGAAGCGTTTGCAGGAACTGGACCAGATGTTTTCCGCTGCCATCTAATAATAATGATCATGCCAGTGGTTGTAGTGACATGTCAGGTATTTCAGTGATTCACTGTATCTATAAAAGAAACCAGTTTACAATCTAAGAAGAAAAAAAAATGTTCCCTCTTTTCAGTTAAAGTGTAGTAAGTTATAACAACAACAACCAAAAAGTTCTTTTTAACGATAATCGGTTATAGTAAACTCATCCCTCAAAAGTTTATTATGCGGCAGTCGGTTATAGTAAACTCAGTCCAAAAGTTTATTATAAACGATAATCGGTTACAGTAAACACAGCCACAAGCAGTTTATTATAAACGATGTCACCTAGAGTAAACCTCCGGTTATAGTAAACGGGTCAGTGGGTCCCAAGGGGGTTTACTTTATTCGGAGTTCACTGTAGGTAGACTTGTTCCGGGAGGACAGGATATAACATTTCTGTGCGTTGGCCCAGTCCGCAAGGTGTCTCAGGTCTTCTTGCAGGATGATGTGGTCCTGAAGGGTGTTGATGTTGCGGTACAGTAGGCAGTCGTCAGCTAAGAGTCGTACTTTTGACTTCACTGCTTCCGGTAGGTCATTGATGTGGCACAGAAAGAGTTAGCGGCCCCCAGCACTGTTCCCTGAGGGACACCGGAGTCGACAGCTACCTCACCTGATGCCTCTCCCTCCAGCACCACTCCCTCCTCCTTTTCCTCATTCACCCGGCCTGGCTTTCCCCCTGGGATATTCTGATCCTTTTTCTCTTTTTTTCTTTTTAATCGAAAACTGAAACGAAAACTGAAACTCTCCAAGTTTTGGATTGAGGCGAGGTCAGCTGATTACATAGATCAATGTTGACCCCAGGCCGCTGAGCCAGCCAGCCAACCATTGGTTAGAGAACAAGCACCAGGCTCAGGCGAGACAAGCAAGGCGACACGCCATTGGACCGACAAGACAGAACGCGCAGCAACTGAGCTATTTTGGGACTTTGCAAGCTTGTGTGCAGGCGGTCTGCTGCACGAAGTCTTAGGCCTAGTGAATTCATTGACGGACTTCATGGCTTCTGGACACGGGTTGATCCATCTGATGTCCAGAATGGATTTGTGTGTGTTTATTTCCATCGTCAGCATCCTAGCAACAGGAAGCATTGGTGAGTTT
>JADBJO010004103.1:122500-132500 GCA_016801955.1 Conus betulinus | reverse complement strand
AGACAGACAGACACACATGCACAAATGCATACATGCACACACACACACACACACACACACACACACACACACACACACACACACACACACACACTCATTTTAATCCCTGATTTGAAAATTGAGAAATCGTTCTATATTGGATTACACAAGTCCATATTTACAGCAGAACTAACAGCAATACTTATGGCCTTAAATTATTTGATCAACTTCCCTCAAACTATATTTCAGATTCTTTTTTGTGTAGATTCTAAATCCGTTTTGCAGGCATTACAAGCCTTACAACTGCACACCCGGCCAGAAATGATTATGGAAATTAGTTGCTTAATACACATGCTAATTGTAAGGGGTACCCAGATAACGTTTGTTCGATACCATCTCACTGTTCTTTATACTATAACGAAAAGGTAGACAGGGCAGCTAAACATGGTGCTAAGTGTGGTTCTCAGTCTGAATACCTTCATTTTCCTCTTTCCTTGCACGAGCATTATGGGCTACTAAGGTCGCACATTTGGAATGTTTTCCAAAATGAAGTGAAACATCAAAACGACCAAGACCATTTTAATATTCAAAATATAAAAGATAACTTTACAACGACTAAAAAATTACTTTCCTTAATGTATAGATGGAAACTCGATGCTTTCAAAACAAAATATGTCAAAAATATAGTTTGCATTTGTGGATGCAAAATATCTCCTAATCACATTCTTTCATGTCAAAGCTTGAAGATATTCATTCCTGTTTTATTGCAGAATAACCCGCTCAGTATATTCGATTCACCAGCTTTGACTTATGACTTTTTTGTAAGTCTAGAGAAGTCCAATTGGTCACTATCTATAATCAACTTTTTTTTTTTTTTTTTTTTTTTTTAATGCGGAAGTGATGGAGGGGTGAAGAAGAGAGGAGATGGTGGGGGGAGGGGGGGGGGGGGATGGGGGGGGGTGGGATGTGGGTGGGGGTGGGGTGGGGGGGGGGATGTTTATAATTTTGTTGATTTTTTTTTTTTTTTTTTTTTTTTCCTATTATAATCGTGTAGCTATATATTTTTCCTACATTCAAATACACATACATTTTAATGCCTAGGCATCCATATGTATACACACGTACATGAATATGTAGAACTCCATACAGTTTAGACATGCACAAGTCTTACTCTCTTACTCATGCACTTTTTTTTTTTTTTTTTTTTTTTTTTTTTTTTTTTTTTTTTTTCTAATATCACGATTAGTGGACACACACACACACACACACACACACACACACACACACACACACACACTCTCTCTCTCTCTCTCTCTCTCTCTCTCTCTCTGTCTCTTTCACTTACACACACACACACACACACACACACACACACACACACACACACACATGCAGTTTGACTTCTTCCTCCCTCAGTGCCTGTTTCTTCTCGTTAATGTAACTTACCCTATGTGTGAGCAAGTATACATGGTTATTTACGTGATTGAGTGCAGCTCTGCACAACAGCAGGGACAGCAGTGAGCGTGAGAAACTTGCCTTCTGTAATGGGGGTGGACATATGACATTTATTGTCAGCCTGCCTGATGCCAGATCTGGAGTTGGCGCTGCTTTGGGGATGGTGTGACTGCGAGGCTGTTGTTCTGTGGATTCAGCTGGCCAGCTGGTCTTAAACCCACTTGCCCCCTTGCATAAATTTCTGTGTCCTTTGATGGTCCACACTGTCTGTTCTGTCAGTCAAATGTCAAACGTGCTATGTTGTGTAAATTCACTGTGTGTGTATTTCTATCTGAGTATCTCTGAACAGCGAGAAGGGGTGAGAGAGAGAGAGAGAGAGAGAGAGAGAGAGAGAGAGAGAGAGAGAGAGAGAGAGAATGTGTTTTTTTTGTGTGTGGGTATGGGGCATGTGTGTGCATTTGTATTCATATATATATGTGTGTGTGTGTGTGTGTGTGTGTGTGTGAGGAGAGAGAGAGAGAGAGAGAGAGACTCAGAGAGAGAGAGAGTGTGTGTATTTCGAGAGAATGTCTTGTGGGCAGTGGAAACCACACTTTCTGAAAACCTGAAAATAGGAAATTTACATCACACCATGGATGATTTTAAGAGATAAAGAAAATGAACACATTTTGAGAGTAGCAACACTAACATTCTGCTTAAATGGTGTGTGTGTGTGTGTGTGTGTGTGTGTGTGTGTGTGTGTGTGTGTGTGTGTGTGTGTGTGTGTGTGTGTGTGTGTGTGTGAGCATCTGTGTGTGTGTGTGTGTGTGTGTGTGTGTGTGTGTGTGTGTGTGTGCGCGCGCGCACACGCGTGTGCATGTGTACATTTTTATGCCTCTAAGTATGTGTTCACATTCAACAGTGTGCATTTGTTTTGACAAATTTTTGAAAAAAAAAAAACATGCAAGCAGTTTATGTCAGTTGGTAGTTTTTTTTCTTTCTTTCCTTCTTTACTTTGTCTAATTGTTAGAATCATTTCATGTCTCATGTCTTTTCTTTGGACACCTGATGATGAAATAACTAAAATAACTACTTTCACAAAATTATTTTATTTTATTTTTTTCATCTTTTAAGGCTAAATCCAATGAAACCTACTCGGAGGCTATTTCCAATGTCTGTCATGTGTTTCACCAATGAAACTAAGGAAGGTGTTTGTCCCACCAAATACACTGAAAGTGAAGGAAAACAACTGAACAGTGGGCAGTGATAGAATCAGTGTATTATTAGTTAGAAAAAGAAAATTACATTGTGTTTGATAATTTCATCTTTCCACAAAATAAATTGCTTTCAAAAGTCACAGTTCAACTTGACTGTTGATCTCAGTCCTATCACTGTGGGCTGATCGTGTGCCCAAACCAAGCTGGCAGGATAAAGTTGCCTCATTTGTATTCTGCTCACCCAGCCTGTTTATTAATAACCTTTAGATCACTGAAGAACGTTACGATCATACTTGCCTCGACCACTGAGTTCTTGTTAGAATTTGCTGCCCAAATTGGGGTACTGACTGACTTAGTTTAAAAAATTGTCAAAAAAAAGTGGTTGATAGTAACACTTCAAATTTTCACAAAAATCTGTGGGTAGCTGAATAAAAGTTTACTGTTGGTTATTTTAGGCAATATATTTTTCTGGCTCAACACTCACACACCTGATTTACCTGGAAAAACATACCTGCATTCGTGAAATAGGTGACAGACACTGAGACAGGCAGTACCACACCCATCAACTTTATTTGATGGCAAGGGGTCAAGTTCATCATCTTAAAATTGATGATGGGTATTGTGAGATATTAGTAGTTATACAGGTAGCTAGGAAATAGGCAAAAATTTTGTGACAGTTTTCAGTCACAAAATGTTCACATAGTTGTAAAAAACAAACAAAAACAAAAGAAAGCAAAAAAAAAAAAAGAAAAGAAAAAAAGAGGAGGTCAGAATCATTCCATAATTGCTTAAAAAAAAAAAGAAAAGAAAAGGAAAAACGTGTCTGAGTGCATGCTTTTTGATCAGAATGAGTCAGTTTGTTAGCAAAAAAATTTCCTTGTGACTAGTAATATTTTTTATTGCAATATACGCAGGTGTCAGCTGGAAGGAAGTGAGAAGTCTAGCACTTTTGGTTGCAGTGCTCTCAAAGTTTTGCGGCACCTGTCGTTCTTTTCCACTGTCAGAGGTAGATCTGTCATGTTCAGTACTGTAAGTAGACAGGTCTCCAAGCTGTGCGGGTGTCATTCAGACAGCAGCCGTCCAATCAACAACTCGGTCATGCCCAGGTGGCACAGGGTCAACCAAGCCTCAGAGTGAGGGCCAGATGTTAATCTTCTTATTAATGTCCGCAAAATGTCAGTTCTGCATCGAATGACCTTTAAAGCTACATGGAGCACACTGATGAAACATACTTCAGTCTCACTTTGTTGTTGCCAGATTTGTTTTGAAACAAAAGGAAAAAAGGAAAAGAAAATAATCTTCCTTTATTTTATTCCTATGTTAAGATTAAGATTAAGATTAAAATTATAGTCCCGTCAATAGCAGAGGTTATCTCAGGACTGTCACCACATTCCTATGTTAATGAGCTAGAATAAGGGCTCATCTTTCATAGGTCACTTTTACATTACATGCATCTGGATAGTTTGGTTATAAAGTGATTGGTAGCTGACTTACTAAGGTCTATGTTTGGTTATAACAAAGTAAATGATTGGTAGCTGACTTACTAAGATCTGTGTTGGTTTTAACAAAGTAAATGATTGGTAGCTGACTTACTAAGATCTGTGTTGGTTATAACAAAGTAAATGATTGGTAGCTGACTTACTAAGATCTGTGTTGGTTATAACAAAGTGATTAGTAGCTGACTTACTAAGATCTGTGTTGGTTATAACAAAGTAAGTGATTGGTAGCTGACTTACTAAGATCTGTGTTGGTTATAACAAAGTAAGTGATTGGTAGCGGACTTACTAAGATCTGTGTTGGTTATAACAAAGTGATTGGTAGCTCTGACTTACTATTGGTCTTTGTTGGTGTCATGAAATTCATAAATTTTTTATTGTATTGAACTTGATGATGAACAAAAAATAAGTAGATGAGTAAATAAACAAAATTTGAAAAAATACAAGTACAACTTACTATGATTCAGGGGAAACAGCCAGATGTTTTTCAGCATTCATGCTTGCATATATACATATTCATTTTGTGAATTGAAAAGAAAATTGCTGCTTGGATTGATCTTAATGTTAATGTGTATACACTAATGAATACAGCAATTGACAGTGTATATTGATTCATTGACCATAATCATTTCCTGTTCAAATAGAAAGTACTAATTCATTTTTCCTGGTTTAAAGTTTTGAAGTGGCTTTTAATCTGTTTGTCTGTCTGTCTGTCTGTCTGTCTGTCTGTCTGTCTCTCCCCCCTCTCTCTCTCTCTTCTGTGTGTATTTGTGTGTGTGTGTGTGTGCGTGCGTGCGTGCGTGTGTGTGTGTGTCTCTGTCAGTCTGTATGTCTGTCTCTCTATCCCTCCCTCCCCCCTCTCTCTCCCTCCTCTTTCTGTCCCTCTATCTCTCTCCCGCTGTCTCAAAATTTCACTCGGGTTTCAGTCCATACATGTGTGTGCGTGTGCGTGCGTGTGTGTGTTTTAAGGAAAAATAAGAACTAAGAATGGGATAGCCTAGTCTTTTTCAGCGAGAGGAGAAACGTGAGACAGTAGAGTTTGATTTATGCTTAAGCACTGTGTACAAAACCCCTTATTGAAAAGTGTGTTGAAAAACTTGAATGGCTGTTGGGGGAAGGAAGGGCCCAACACGCATGCCTGTGTGGGAAGATAATGGCAATTCACATAAATTTCTGTCTACACAAGATGTTGGTGTGCGGCAGAGCTTGATGAACTGGCACAATGCATGTTGCAATGCAAGACACTACAGCACATTGACATTCAAGAGTGAGTGTGAGTGAATCAGAATGTTGTGATGATGTGCACATGTTGTTGAAGTACTCGGGGGGAAATGTGAGTGAATGTTGTGATGATGTGTGCTCGCGTTGTTGAAATACTTGGGGGAATGTGAGTGAATGTTGTGATGATGTGCACATGTTGTTGAAATACTTGGGGGGAATGTGAGTGAATGTTGTGATGATGTGCACATGTTGTTGAAATACTCGGGGGAATGTGAGTGAGTGAATGGTGTGATGATGTGCACGTATTGTTGAAATACTCGTGGGGGAAAAAAACCCCAAAACCAGGGAATGAAACTCGCATTTTGCTGATCAAAAAGGGGGGGGATGGGAGGGGGATGGTTTGAAGGGCAAGTTTTCATCTGACAAGAACATGTTGACATTGCTTCAGTGAATTATGTGTAGTAGTCCAGATGCATGAACTGTAGTAAAAAGAAAGAAAGAAGACACACCTAAACTGGTGAACAAGAACGACAGTTCCATGCAGTAACTTCTGTTATCATAGAAGTTGAAACTGCTTTTGATTATTAGACTGTGCGGTGATGTATTATAATTGACAGTAAGAGTAAGAAAGGCAACATGATAGACTAACTGTCACACACACACACACACACACACACACACACACACACACACACACACACACACACACGCGCGCGCGCGCGCGCACGTACACTCACCACATACAATACAATGATAATGGCACAGCCAGTGCTGGGTAGATGCTCAAGGTCTGACCAGCGTGTTGGGCTAATGTGAGGTCAGACATCTGCTAAGTCATCTATAGCCAAGAGACCCTCTTCTTAAGAAATTCATGTATCCATTAGCTTTGATTATGCATAGTGTGGTCTTTGAAATGTAGGGGATGTGGCGTAGCGTGTATATATATATATATATATACTAAAAGTCCCACGCAGTGACACCTTGATGAAACTGAAATTGAAACTTGCCATGAACATTGAGATTTTTTTTATGAATAGATGAACATAATTTCCATCATGTAAAACATTTCTTTGGCATTGTGGGGGTGGGCCAGACTTCATTCACTTCTGACACTGTGTGAAAGCCAGGGCACTGAGGCAGAAGAGGGAACCAGAACCGAAACATGTGGGGAAAGTCCAGCAAGTTCAGTGAACCCAACTTTCACACTAGGCCGACCCACTGTGGAATTTTCCTGCCCTAGAGGTGGAGTGTGGCCACCTAGAAGTGCAGGCACTCGGGATTTTCCAGTCGGATAGATTGTGGGGTGGGGGGTGGGGGGCTCTCTGTCATTTACACTTCCTTATAAACGTGACGGTTGACTGCTTGTTGGTCTTTTTCAAATGTTTGGCAGGGGATTTTAAGTGTTTAGTTTCGAGTTTTCAGGTGTTGGTTGTTTTTTTTTTTTTAAGTGTTGGTGTGGGTTTTATTTTTAGAGTTGGTATGTGTGTGTCACTGTGTGGGAGTGGGTTACAGGTTTAAGTTGTGGTGTGAGCATGTTTTAAATGATGTGTGGGGTGTTTCATTTGTTTGTTTTGGAGGGGGGGGGGGGGGGGGGGGGGGGGGGGGGGGTGGGGAGGGTTGAGATGTTGGTGTGAAGGGTTTCAGGTATGGGTGTGGAAAGGTTTTTTAATGTTTGTGTGGGGATTTCAGATGTTGGTGTGGAGGGCTTTAGGTGTTGGTGTGAGGGGTTTCAGGTGTTGGTGTGGGGGGTTTCAGGTGTTGGTGGGGGTTTAGGTGGTTTGTGTGTGGAAGGTTTTAGGTGTTGGTGTGGGGAATTTTACTATTTTAGGTGTTGGTGTTGAGGGTTGTAGTTGTTGGTATGTGTGTGTGTGTGAGGGAGGGGGGGAGATTCAGGTGTTTGGTGGTGTGGGTTTTAGGTGTTGGTGTTGAGGGTTTTTAGGTGTTGGTATTGGGAAGGATTTAGGTGTTGGTGTGGAGGTGGTGGTGTGGTGTTGGGGGGTGGGGTTAGGTGTTGGTGTTGAGGTTTTTAGGTGTTGTGAGGGGGGGGGGGGAGGGGGGGGGGGGTGTAGGTAGGTTGGTGTTGAAATTTTTAGGTGTGGGTGTGGAAGGTTGTAGGTGTAGTGACGAGGGTTATAGGTGTAGGTGAGGAGGGTTATAGGTGTAGGTGAGGAGGGTTATAGGTGTAGGTGACGAGGGTTATAGGTGTAGGTGAGGAGGGGTAATAGGTGTTGGGTGAGGAGGGTTATACTTATAGGTGTTGGTGAGGAGGTTATAGGTGTTGGTGTGGGGGGGTATAGGTGTTGGTGAGGAGGATTATAGGTGTAGGTGTGGGGGTTGTAGGTGTTGGTTGTGAGGAGGATTATAGGTGTAGGTGTGGGGGGTTTATAGGTGTTGGTGAGGAGGGCTATAGGTGTAGGTGAGGAGGGTTATAGGTGTTGGTGAGGAGGGTTATAGGTGTAGGTGAGGAGGGTTATAGGTGTTGGTGAGGAGGGTTATAGGTGTAGGTGTGGGGGTTTATAGTGTGAGGGTGATGAGGGTTATAGGTGTAGGTGAGGAGGGTTATAGGTGTTGGTGAGGAGGGTTATAGGTGTTGGTGAGGAGGGTTATAGGTGTAGGTGTGGGGGTTTATAGGTGTAGGTGATGAGGGTTATAGGTGTAGGTGAGGAGGGTTATAGGTGTTGGTGAGGAGGGTTATAGGTGTTGGTGAGGAGGGTTATATAGGTGTTGGTGTGGGGGGTTATAGGTGTATGAGGAGGGTTATAGGTGTTGGTGAGGAGGGTATAGGTGTTGGTGTGGGGGTTATAGGTGTTGGTGAGGAGGGTTTAGGTGTTGGTGTGGGGGGTTATAGGTGTTGGTGAGGAGGGTTATAGTTGTGAAGGTGTGGGGGGGGTTATAGGTGTAGGTGAGGAGGGTTATAGGTGTTGGTGAGGAGGGTTTATAGGTGTTGGTGAGGAGGGTTATAGGTGTAGGTGAGGAGGGTTATAGGTGTTGGTGAGGAGGGTTATAGGTGTTGGTGTGGGGGGGTTATAGGTGTTGGTGAGGAGGGTTATAAATAGGTGTTGGTGGGGAGGGTGTTGGTGAGGAGGGTATAGGTGTTGGTGAGGAGGGTTATAGGTGTTGGTGAGGAGGGTTATAGGTGTTGGTGAGGAGGGTTATAGGTGTTGGTGGGGAGGGTCATAGGTGTTGGTGAGGATAGGTGTTGGTGAGGAGGGTTATAGGTGTTGGTGGGGAGTGTCATAGGGGTGTTGGTGAGGAGGGCTGTAGGTGTTGTTGGTGAGGAGGGTTATAGTTGTTGGTGAGGAGGGTTATAGGTGTTGGTGGGATGATAGGTGTTGTGTGTGGGGGGTTATAGGTGTTGGTGGGGAGTGTCATAGGTGTTTGGTGAGGAGGGTTGTTGGAGGAGGGGTTATAGGTGTTGTGTGGGGGGGGTTTAGATGTTGATGTGGGAGGTTTCAGGTGTTGGTGTGTGTGTGCACACGCTCGCGCGTACACATACACACACACACACACGCGTATGCATGCATGTGCGCGCACAGAGGTGATGCAGTATCTTTATATTTAACAGAGAATAATTATATAATGTAAATGTGCAACGAAGGAATAAAATCAGCTGTTGCTTGTGTGAATAAGTAAGAAACGCTAGGGGGAGGTTGGCAGCAGAAGGTGCTCAGAGAAGAGACCCCACTCAGGCTCGTGTGTTTAGCCCCTGAACTCTAAGGGGGCTGGACTGCACCCAAGTCATGACTCTTTTGATGCTCCTCTCTGTGGTCAGATTGTTTGTTTGTTTTTCACACTGTTTGG
Organism: Conus betulinus; assembly: GCA_016801955.1. Classification (NCBI taxonomy): domain Eukaryota; kingdom Metazoa; phylum Mollusca; class Gastropoda; order Neogastropoda; family Conidae; genus Conus; species Conus betulinus. Next base: position 123,352 of record JADBJO010004103.1, on the reverse strand, counting down.
ATTTGAACCAGCAACTTCTGGATGGGTAGGCATCTGAGGGCATGTCTTTTTACGCAGGTGTCTTATCCACATCACTATGGTATACCTGCTCTAGTCTTAAGTAGAGAAATTTAAGCTTTATGAAGTTGACTTTAACTCATTCTCGACCTGCTGGAACTCTTTTCAGCTGCCTCTGCCATTGCCTTTCAGGTCTGCTCCTCCTCGTAGCAGAAATCATGAGCTGTTTCATGAAATAGCAGGCTGATGAGCCTGCAATCCCCTTAGCTCCAACCTCTGTGGCAAGGACTTAGGCTTGGAAGCTCAATTCTGTCAGGTAGCTGTCTAAACTGGCATACTTCTCATGCTACTTGCAGATGTCAGATTGCTCTATTTTACTTTGCCATAGCACACGGGTGCTCTATTTTGCTGTCCTATGGCACAGGATTGCTCTGTTGTGCTTTCCCATGGCACAGGATTGCTTTGTTGTGCTTTCCCAGGGCACAGGATTGCCCTGTTGTGCTTTCCCAGGGCACAGGATTGCCCTGTTGTGCTTTCCCAGGGCACAGGATTGCCCTGTTGTGCTTTCCCAGGGCACAGGATTGCCCTGTTGTGCTTTCCCAGGGCACAGGATTGCTCTGTTGTGCTTTCCCAGGGCACAGGATTGCCCTGTTGTGCATTCCTAGGGCACAGGATTGCCCTGTTGTGCTTTCCCAGGGCACAGGATTGCCCTGTTGTGCTTTCTCAGGGCACAGGATTGCTCTGTTGTGCATTCCTAGGGCACAGCAGTGAGTTCAGCCAGAATCAGTGGTCGTGATGACCATGGAGTGGAGTACAGTACAGTGTGGGGTCCCACACCAAGTGCAGTACAGTACA
>JADBJO010004103.1:85000-117500 GCA_016801955.1 Conus betulinus | reverse complement strand
TCTTTCTTCTTGGAAGAGCAAAATTTAACTAGGGACAATCAATTTACAGTCAATGATGGAAGTCAGTGAAGCATGAAATCATTCAAGAAAATCAGTTTAGTTGACACAAATGACCTTAATGCCTGATCAGTTATCAGTGGGCAAAAGAACATGGTCAGGAGGTGGTGAATTAGGGTACAGAAGGGAGAAATTCTGTTAATTAACAATGAGTAGACTATGATGGGGGATAAGAAGTAAATGAACAATGACTAGGTGATGGTAATGCGGATAAGCAGTGTTGCCATTAAGATGTGCCTGGGGGCCTGTTATGCACACATTTCAGACTTGACTCTGAATTAATTTTGATTTTGAAAGTGATGGTCATAATGTTTCTTCTTCTTCTCCTTTGCAGTCGATTTAACTTGTTCACCCCCCCCCCCCCCCCCCCCCCCCCCCCCCCCCCCCACCCCCCCCCCCCCCCTTTTTTTCTTGTCGTTGTAATGTAATGACTCGCAATGCTTTTGAAAGCAGCTTCTCAGTCAGTTGGTTTGAAAACTTCACTGACGGGCAAATTTGGGAGAGGAATAACCCATTTTGCTATTCTGACCTTGCTTGCAGACTGGTTCTCAGGAACTGTTGACTTAAATGCCTCTCATTACATGCAGAAATATAATCCCACACCTGGTCGTAACAACCCTGTCATGTAAATTACCTTGCCTAACCATGCCTGGTCGTAACAACCCTCTCATGTAAATAACATTGCGTAATGTTCAAACAATTGGGTGTGTGGCAGATGGTAATGAACAAGTAGGTTTGTAACGGATGGATGGGATTACATGTATTAATGATGTAACAAATTCCACTGGTGTGGAAATCAGTAATGTTTTGTTTTTGTTTGTTTGTTTTTTTTATTGGTGTATAATTACTGACAGTCGGAAAGGAATAAATATGATTAGCAAAGCACAGAATATGGATTTGATTAACCATGTGGCCATCAGTTGTGAAGGTACAATCCATCCATCTGGTGACAATTAGAAAAATGACATTTAGATTATCAAGTGACTGCCGTGAAATCAAGAAATGAGTGATTTTATTCAGGTGTCATTCATGATTGAAATTCGAATCATGACATGGAACACATCCAGCCCTCCCCTCCATCTGCATTCGTGTGCCTGTGCATCTGTATGTGCACATATGTGTGTGTGTGTGTGTGTGTGTGTGTGTGTGTAGTGTGTGTGTGTGTGTGTGTGTGTGTGTGTGTGTGTGTGTGTGTGTGTGTGTGTGTGTGTGTGTGTGTGTGTGTGTGTGTGTAAGGGATGGATATAAGAAACTGTACTGAGAAAGGGAATGGAAGGAACTGTTGGGCAGGGGGAAGTTTTCATCATATGTGACACAGTGACAAATAACACAAATACAGTTCTGAATCTGAACATGGGCTTTATTTTTATCCTACATGCTTTGTTTTTTTTTTTTTCCATAGAGTGTTTTCATTACCGGTTCTGTATGTTAAGAAGAACCTCTAGCAAGAACTTGACAGCTCATCTTCACACAACTGAATCAGCCCCGAACTCCTTACACACTGACTTGTAATTAATGGGCTGCATCCAGTTCACAACTCTTTAGAAGCCCTTCTGCTGTCAACAGTTTTTCCATGGCACACACCAGGATTGAAACCAGCAACCTTTGGAGGGAGTCTCAAGGCATTGCTGTAAATAGATAGATTAGAAAAAAAAAAAATGGTGAGCACAGCTGATAGAAGAACGTAAGATAAAGAAAGAAATCAGTTCATATGTGATCTGTAACATTCATTGATGCATGCATTCCATGTCAGACTGACAGATTTCAGGACTGGCTGATGTGGTTCATTGTGAATGCCCTGAACTCACGTTGCATGTGGAGTGCATCATCTGTTTGCAGACTTAACAAACACTGATTGCATTATTTCACTGACTGGGGGGTTATAAAAAGAAAGTGCATTGTGTGTGTGTGTGTGTGTGTGTGTGTGTGTGTGTGTGTGTGTGTGTGTGTCTGTCTCTCTGTCTCTCTCTCTCTCTGTCTCTCTGTCTCTCTCTCTCTCTCTCTCTCTCTCTCTCTCTCTCTCTCTCTCTCTCTCTATATATATATATATATATATATATATATATACATTGTGTGAATCACAGACAGGTTTCAGAGGTTGAGGTTTTCTTCTTTCTTCTTCTTTTTTTTTTTTTTTTTTTTTTTTAACTTTTTTAAAAATTTGCATTCAGTAACATGAAACACAAACAAAAAGGAGAAACCAAAGAGGTTGAGGTTTTCTAGCAGTATTGGTCATCATCTGTTTCTAAAAAGGTGAATATGGCGAGGAATACATGCATCTTCTGGTTCAGGGTTGACTGTTACTGATTTGAAATTGTTGAAAAAAAAAAAAAAATGACAGTGGACAATGGTGAATGTGGAAAAACCTTTATGATGGTCTCCTTTTTTTCTTGCAGTTATACTGCTTAAGCTGAGGTTACTTTTTTGTTAAGGAACATTCATTCTTCTGTAAATAGCTGTTTTGGAAAGCCCGTGTGTTGACTCTCAGAGAAAAAAAAAAGGCTTGAGGGGAAAGATTACAGGTCATATTTTATTTTAGGGCTGGAGGAAATGTGTGTTGATTACAGGTCAGAGGAAGTGCGTATTGATAACAAGTTTTTAAGTGCTGAATTTCAGCCTCCCTCAGTGATTAGTCGCGAGTCGGTCGGAGGTTATCAGGCAGGGTCAAGAATAGTGTCGCTGAACATGTGGGTCAGAAATAGGAGTGATAACTAGTCACTGCCATTGAGGTTTTAAGAGTTGTTGCTGTTCTTGTTGTTGACCATTTCATTTGACGATTGAAGCCAGATGTTAATGAGACATAGTAGTATAACAGTATGAATTAAGTCCTACACTTTGTTCATTTGTGATAGATAACGTATCTTTTTATGTTTGACTCAGCATGATGTTTGCTATGAGCTGATTTTTCTGCCACTGTTAATCATCTACCACTAGTGATTTTGCATGCAACATGTCATAACACATAAAAAATGTGTCTTGCACGTAAATTCAGTGTACAGCAATGCAATGTAAGAATGGTAATACCCAGCACTTGCTGTCTCGCCCAACATGATCTTTGATCTAAGATATTGGTATGAACCAGTAATCCTGCTCCGGACGTAAAACAGTGCGGTTTTGTCACTGGTAAAGTTCAAGTTCATGTCAGGGGCAGGTCACCCCAGATCACTCCCAGAGGGGGGGGTGTGGTTCCATTGTGTAAATGCATGCAGTATTTGATGTTGTTTTCCAATCCTATATTAAAGTACTCGGCTGCCTGAAGTGTGGGTTCCGTGTCACAGAGCCGTGTCATGTTGAAATAGTGATTTCCAATGTTTAGTTCTTTTAGGGCACCTCGACATGGAAACCTGTGTCCTGATGCTTGATAAAGAGCTGTACCGGATTGTACAGGCACATCAGAGAGATGGGACTTTTGTGGCCTAAGACAAAGAAAAAAGGACAGCAAATGATGGCTGTGAACCATTCCTTGACATTGGAGGGGACATACAGCCATGGGAGGGTCCATCCAACCTGCTGCTTGTTCAATGGGGCTGAAGAAAGAGGAGGGGAGGGGGTGGGCAGTTACATGAATGATCCATTATTGTTATCATTACTATTATCATTGTTATTGATGTTGTAATTAAGATTGCTCATATTGTTCATAATGGCATGCACGTCCGTCGCGCGGACTCGGCACTCCCTTAGATCTTCGTTTTCACTGTACGGAGTGGAAGGTGTTCATACCACCACAGACACGCATGCATGACCACTTCTGCAAAAAAAAGTCATGTGTGCTTGCCACAAGTCATGGAAATGAGGCAGACCTTTCCTTTTTGTTACTGGCAGCGCTCTGGATGTTCATACTGAAACGATTTTGTGTGTACGTATGTCAAAGAACTGTACTCAGATTTTTCATTTCATTGGTATACCTCAAGATGGACGATGACAAATTCATTGCTGCAGTCAGGAATCAACTCTTTTTTTTTCTTTTTTGGACAAGTCCAATAAAAACCATTTCAACAGATATTCCACAGATTTCTTTTCATTTGCCAGCGGTTTTCACATTAAATGATGATACTCTCCATGCACCTTTCGTGATCTGTCTATTGGATGCACAGAAAATTGGCGAGCTGTTTGGCATTTCATGTTTCTTTTCCTCCACCACCACCACAAAATACATTTCTGTCACTCGATTTTGTGTGTCACTCGAATGACCAAACTGGCTTTCTTTTCTGAAAGTTGGAGATGGGGTTTTTACATGTGTGCAAGATGTTATGCATGCGTTCACACACGGAACATCAGTTTATAGTCTCATTCGAAATACTTTTTTGGAAAATGGAGTCAGAACCAATGTTAACTCTGAAGGAGAAATCTGTAATAAAAAGGCCAAACAGAGATTTGAATTCACAACTTCAGGATTACCAGGATTACAAGTCTGGCCCTTTACCATTTTAAAAGCTACAGGAAAGAGTGGAGCATGCCTTCCAAAAGGGGACCTGACAGCAGAGGGGGGAGGAGGTGGAGTGGGCAGGACATGATAAAGTTGCTGTGTCTGCACAAGCAGCCAGTCGGGACATTTTCTATTCATCAGGCGCTGGTCTTGAAGGATTGATTTTTGCCTGCACCTAAGTTGCCAGTCCCCCGGCAGTTGCATCCTTCCAGTTGGCTGTGAACTGCGCTTCTATCTGTCATCTTTGTGCCTGTCGTCTGTGCCACCCTGTGGCTCAATGCCTGCCATCTCCCCTTTCCTCTTCCCCACCTTCACAGGTGTCCCTTCCCACTTTTCCCTCTCTTTTCCTCCCAACCTGTTAAACTTGATACTTGTGTCTGCTTTGATTTTGACTAGAATGTTGATTCAGTTGTTATGGTATTCTCAGCCACAAGCGTCACTCTCACGATTTCTGTTTCTATTTGTCTGTCTGTCTGTCTTTCTCTCTCTCTCTCTTTCAGAGTCTCTCTCTCTCTCTCTCTCTCTCTCTCTCACACTCTCTCACACTCTCACTCTGTGTGTGTCACACACACACACACACACACACACACACACACACACACACACACACACACACACACACACACACACACACACACACACACACACACACACACACACTCACACACACACACACACACACACACACACACACACACACGAGCACACACACACACACACACACATGCATCACACACACACACACACACACACACACACACACACACACACACACACACACACACACACACACACACACACACACGCGCACATGCTCATACACACACGACACACACACACTCACACACTCACACACATACAATCACATGCACATACTCTGACTCACAAACACACACAGAGAAACACTGACACACACATATACACACACGAGCACGCACATGCACGCACACATGCATGCATGCACACACACACACAAGCACACACACACACACACACACACACACACACACACACACACAGAACATATGGATTGGCTTGGCGATATTTTCATTTTTTTTTTTTCCCTTTCATGTCTTTCAGCCGCTTGCACAGCAAGGAATCCAAAGAGAAATTCAGCTTTTGCCTCAGGATATAGAAGGCCAGTAGCGCTATGGAGTGCTTGTCCTTAAAGACCTGATATCATTCCTTGTTTAAAGGCATTAAGGTTTTTGGACTATAAAGAGCTTGTCACTATGTCAGCCGTCTCGTCAGTGAATGTGTGTCATTTTCCTCTTCATCATGCAGACTGGTGTTGATGATCCAAGGTGTAACCACCTCTGTCAATGGATGGACTTCTGCAGAATGCAGACATGTACACACACCACGCCTGGAGAGTAGGAAAAGAGACTGCAGGGTGTGACAATGGTAGTGGTTGGCAAACCAATTCAGCAGTCAGCCTCTGTGGTTGAGGCTTCTCTACCAGTGTCCTTCTGGGATGACCTGAAGGCTGAGAGGGAGAGGACAGGTGCAGACTCTGCTCCCTGAAGGTTGACAGGGAGAGAACAGGTCCAGGCTGCTTCCTGAAGGTTGACAGGGAGAGAACAGGTCCAGGCTGCTTCCTGGAGGCTGACAAGGAGATGACAGGTGTAGACTTCTCTCTGAAGGCAGAAAGGGAGAGGACAGGGGTAGACTTCTCCCTGAAGGCTGACAGGGAGAGGACAGGTGTAGACTTCTGGAGAGGACAGGTGTAGACTTCTCCCTGAAGGCTGACAGGGAGAGGACAGGTGTAGGCTTCTCCCTGAAGGTGGAGATGGAGAGGACAGGTGTAGACTCCTTCCTGAAGGTTGACAGGGAGAGGACAGGTGCAGACTGCTTCCTGAAGGTTGACAGGGAGATACAGGTGTAGACTTCACCCTGAAGGCGGAGATGGAGAGGACAGGTGTAGACTCATCCCTGAAGGAGAACAGTATCGTCAGGTCATGAAAGAGACCTGGATCTTCACCTGAAGGCTGTCCAGGGAGCAGGAGGCTGGCTGTCAGAGGTGTCTTCACATCTGTCAAGCTAAGCAAGGCTGTATACATTTGTGAGGTGGAGGTGGGCCTGGTAGGGTGCTCTTCTTTCTCTGTCGAAGGGTTCCAAAGACCAGTGGCTGTGCGCTGTTTCACTCTGAAGTGATCGAAAATATTGATGAAGCAGAGCTGTAGGCTGCTACAATAAATGTAATCATACCTCAGGTGGTTCTTTTCAGCTATGACGAGAACTAAAGTAAAGGATTGACCAAATGAGTTTTTTGTTTTGTTTTGTTTTTTATTTATTTATTTATTTTTTTTTTTTTTTAAAGAAATCTGTAATGTTGAAACATTAGGGTTTTTCCCCCCACAAATGATCTCCCATGTACATAATTTCATTAGTTTGTGTTGACTGAGCACTGTGTGTTGTCTGTGACAGCCTTTGATGACCAGACCTACCTACCGCTGCCCCAACACGGTGAAAGTGACCCGCTATGTCAAGACCTACCGCGACCCACTGCTTCGAGTTTGTGGTGCAGGAGAAGTCGTGGTACAAGGCGTTTGAGTCATGCCGGGACAAGCAAGGCCACCTGGTGGTCATTCGGGACCGGGGCACGCAGAACTTCATCTACCGCACGTTGAGGAGCTTCCACTGGCCGCGGAACGGCATCTGGCTTGGGGCCACAGACAGGGAGGACGAAGGGGAGTGGAAGTGGATCACCAGTGAGTGAAGCGCACCCCTGGCTCCATTGCCTGGCCCTGGGCATGGAGAATGTGTGTGTGTGTGTGTGTGTGTGTGTGTGTGTGTGTGTGTGTGAGAGAGAGAGAGAGAGAGAGTATGGTGGTGGGGGGGAGGGGGAAGAAGGGGGGTGCATGCATGCATGTAAATGTGTGTGTGTGTGTGTGTGTGTGTGTGTGTGTGGTGTGTGGGTGGGGGGGGGGAGGGGGGAGGGGGGAAGAAGGGGGGTGCATGCATGCATGTAAGTGTGTGTGTGTGTGTGTGTGTGAGAGAGAGAGAGAGAGAGAGAGAGAGAGAGAGAGAGAGAGAGAGAGACAGACAGAGAGTGTGCGTGCGTTTGTGTGTGTGTGTGTGTGTGTGTGTGTGTGTGCGCGCATCACACGTATAACGGTTTGGCACTTGTATGGATTTATATATGACTGTGAGAGAGTATTCACAGAGGTTGAATGCAGGGATTAATATTTACTGACATCCCGTGGCAAATCGTGATTGATCTCTGGCAAGACTCTGAAGAAAACATCCCTTTGACATCACAGGAACAACAATCAGAACAACAACAACAACAACAAACACAGGGGGAGGGCTCGGAGCTACGCCAATGCACTCTGGCAGTGGAGAGGACTTGGCTGAGTTACCTAGGTCAACATCAAAATTTATTGTGAAGTTTGAGATGCAAGCACTGCACCTGTAATGCAAAACAAGTGCATGTGTTTGCATATATTGTGTCAGTATGTGCATGCAGCATACATAATTGATAAAAATGCTGAAATCATGGCAGTGTACTTCATGATGCTAAGGAAGAGGCTCATTTAAGAATGTATCAAACAAGTACGGTAACTCTGTTTGTCGTTTACTGTTTACTGTTTCTCGCTACATTTAAGATTTTCTTTGGTACCCATCAAACCAAGTTTACTTGTATTTGTTACTGTTCATATTTGTGTTTGCATGACTTTATTCAGAATCAAAAAGGCTGTGCCAGTCTGGAATAATGTTAATTTGTGTTTGTTCATTTTTCCAGTTGTTGTTGCTACATAGACATGTCAAGTGCGGGGTAAATGGGCAAGCTTAAAACACCCTTGGACGACGGGGGGGGGGGGGGGGGGGGGGGGGGTACCTCCTTGCTGGTTCTGTGTTCTCTGTGCAGTCATTTCTGCAGGCAATTTGGTGTTGTAAGCAACATTTGTTTGGAGTTATGGGCGTGCATTTATTTCATTATGGGAGCAAGAGTTAGCCTTCTTCGTTCTTGTTTGTTATTTACTGTTCCCCGCCTCATTTAAATCCAGTTGTGTCTTGGGAGTCTGGGAGATGCTGTGAATGTGGTGCCATGATGTGTAGCACAAGCTGTCCCCCTCCTGGTGGGAGTTGTGTCTAACCCTGCATGCATCCTGCCTGGGCAGATGAGCGGGTGAAGTACGGGTACAGCAACTGGGCGTCCAACCAGCCCAGCTGTCACTTGCTGTGCTTCGAAGACTGTGCCCAGTTGAGGCTAGACGATGGGGGGCGCTGGCACGACTACAAATGTGTCTGGTTCGAGGACTACTCCTACATCTGTCAATATCGTAAGTCCAGGGAGGGAGGCGATGATTTGGAAGGCCTGTTGCTGATGTTGGTGACATTTTACTTGGAGTTCATTATTTTATGTGGACAGTTGATAATTAGTTTGGATCGTCGAGAGGTCGTCATTGCGTGCAGTTGTTTAAGAGAGTTCATAATTGATTAATGATTGATTGCTTTGAGTTAGTGAGAGAGTTCATAACAAAGCATGAATGATCAGTTGCTTTGAATTGTAGTTAGAGTTCATAAGTCATCGATGATTATAATGCTTTGAATTGTAGAAAGTGTTCATATTTTGTTGATGATTTACTTTGAGTTGTAGAGAGCTTTCATGCATAATTGGTGATGATTAATTGCTTTGAATTTTAGAAAGCAAGTGTTAATATTTCTTGATGCTTTATTGCTTTGAACTGTAGAGAAAGTAATTAGCGAATGGTTAATAGCTTTGTATTGCAGAGAGAATTCATGATTCATGAATAATTGATTATATTTCAGTTTAGACAGAATTCAAAACTCATGAATGATTGATTACTGTGAACTGTGGAGAGACTTCACAATTTATGAACGATGAATTACTTTGAAATTTAGAGAGAATTCATAATTCATGAATGATGAATTACATTGAAATGTAGAGAGAGTTTGCAGTTTATGAATGATTAATTGCTTTGAATTGTAGAGAGAGTTCACAACTCATGAATGATCAGTCGCTTTGAATCTTACAGTGTTCAATCAGAACTTTTCAAGACAAATGTCTTTTTCTTTCTTTCTAATCTTCCTTTGTGGTCTATAGCCATATCCAGATCCATGTTCCGCTGCTGTGTTTAACCTGATGCTGAAATAGGTCATGTAACTTTAACAGATCTGAAGGTGTAGTCTCTGTTGTGTCCCATTTTTTTTTTTCACTGCCCTGCACTGTTTTCCCTCCATCCATGCGCCTTTCCCTGTGCACATCTACAACACACAAACTGTACTTAGTGCAAAGCAGCTCTGCCTGTGACCTTTTTCATGCACTGTTTCAGTGTAGGGGACTGGTTTTGAAGAAGAGGAAGAGTGTTGCCTGTTTTGAAGAAGAGGAAGAGTGTTGCCTGTGCTAATGTGATGCTTGTTTCTCCAGCCCTTTTGCCCAAAACCACCACGACCACCACAACTACCACGACCACGACTACCACCACCACCACCTCTACCACTACAACAACGTCAACCAGGAAAACCACAACTGTGCCGAAGATGACGCATCCACCAGTGATGAACAGCACGGTGAATGAGACGGATGTTGCGGGAGTGAACCTGTTGCCGGACATCAGAGTACAGATGGATGATGCAGGTAGGAGGTCATTCACTGTCTGATGGACGATACAGGTAGACAGCTGTGTCACTGTCTGTCTTTTATCAAAGTGCAGATGGGAAATAAGTAGACAGCTGTGTCACTGTCTGTCTTTTATCAAAGTGCAGATGGGAGATAAGTAGACAGTTGTGTTAATATGTGTCTTTTATCAAAGTGCAGATGGGAGATACAGGAAGACAGCTGTTTCACTGTCTGTCTTTTATCAAAATTGCATATGGAAAATACAGTTAGGCAGCTCTTTCACCGTCTGTCTTTTATCAGAGTGCAGATTGGAGATACAGGTAGACAGCTGTGTCACTGTGTGTCTTTTATCAAAGTGCAGATAGGAGATACAGGTAGACAGCTGTGTCACTGTGTGTCTTTTATCAAAGTGCAGATGGACGATACAGGTAGACAGCTGTCACTGTGTGTCTTTTATCAAAGTGCAGATAGAGATAGGTAGACAGCTCTGTCAGGTGTCTTTTAGAAGTGCAGATAGGAGATACAGGTAGACAGCTCTGTCACTGTGTGTCTTTTATCAAAGTGCAGATAGGAGATACAGGTAGACAGCTCTGTCACTGCGTGTCTTTTATCAAAGTGCAGGTAGGAGATGCAGGTAGACGGCTCTGTCACTGTGTGTGTCTTTTATCAAAGTGCAGGTAGGAGATGCAGGTGGGCAGCTCTGTCACTGTGTGTCTTTTATCAAAGTGTGTGTCTTTTATCAAAGTGCAGGTGGGAGAGATGCAGGTGGGCAGCTCTGTCACTGTGTGTCTTTTATCAAAGTGCAGGTGGGAGAGATGCAGGTGGGCAGCTCTGTCTGCATGGTTCCACAGTTCAAACTGAGGACAGAAACATGCCACAAACATAGTTGCCAAGTGAGGGTGACTGCAGACGGAGATCTAAAACAAATTTGACACAGTAATTATAATGACTCCATCAAACAACAAGGACAAATGAAGTACAAGATGATTAGATGCCCACTCTCATCCAAAAGTCAGTTTGAATCCCGGCAGTGCCAGGGCAAAGAAAAAAAGTTGGCAGTAGAAGGGCATCTGGGAGTCATGACCTGGATGCAGCCCGGCCCCCTAAGAGTGTTAGGAGTTCAGGGCTGAAACACTTGTCTGAGGGGGGTTTCTTCCCTGAAGACCTTCTGCTGTCAAGCTCAGCCTAAAGTTTCTTTCTACTGGCCTTTGTTTGGGTGATCTCATTGTGAATGATCTTAAAGCGCTAGCCTGTAGGACATACAGTGTTGTGGTGTGACTGCCGTGTGTGTGGACTGACAGAAACGGTGTGTGGACTGACAGAAGTGTGTGTGGACTGACAGAAGTGATGTGTGGACTGTCAGAAGTGGTGTGTGGACTGACAGAAGTGGTGTGTGGACTGACAGAAGTGGTGTGTGGACTGACAGAAGTGACGTGTGGACTGTCAGAAGTGGTGTGTGGACTGACAGAAGTGACGTGTGGACTGACAGAAGTGACGTGTGGACTGACAGAAGTGGTGTGTGGACTGACAGAAGTGGTGTGTGGACTGACAGAAGTGATGTGTGGACTGACAGAAGTGGTGTGTCTGTGTTGCAGGGAACTCTCAGATGAGCCTGCTGGAGCAGGGGTCGGAGTCAGAGACGGACACAGTGTCCATTGTGGGCCTGGTGCTGGGGCTGCTCCTGGGGCTGCTAATGGGGCTGTGTCTGGGGGTCTTCTTCTTCAGGAGGAGGTCAGGCTCATACACAACACACACGTGCATGCACACACACACACACACATGTGCACACATTCACACACACACACACACACACACACACACACACACACACACACACACACACACACACACACACACACCCTTCGCCCTATGCACACACATTACACACACTCACACACACACACACACACACACACACACACACACACACACACACACACTATATGAATATGTTTACTAAACATGTATACACATGCATGCACACAAGCACACACACACGTATGTATGCACACACACAAACACACAAATATAATATGTGTGTATATATACAGATACACAGACGCGCACACACACAGCACACACACACACACACGCACACACACACACACACACACACACACACACACACACACACACACACAATCATGCGCATGGACATACATGCAGAAACACATACACAAGTTTGCATACACGCTCACGTACAGACACACAAACAGACACACACACAAACAGACATACACACACACGCTTGTACATCACTTTCGAAATGTTGGATATGAATATGGCAGGGAAGAAGGGAATCTTTTATGTGATGTATGTGTGTGCATCCACTTTGTGTGTGAGTGTTTTTTTATGTTACTAGTACATACATGTGGCCATTCAGTGTTTTGTTTGCGCTCCAAATCTTTGTGGTGTAAACTACAACCATCCAGCACTTCAGTTGGCATGGCAGATGTTCAGTTTACTTTAACCCGCCTTTCAAGCCATGGAAGCAGGTGTAAGCTGTGTCTGTGTGTTGTGTGTGGTTGGGCAGGAAGAGAAGGAGAAGGAGGATGTGCCCCAACGTGTACTTCAACAACCCCTTCTACGCTGACGTTCGGGCCCCTCTCACCTCCTCACCCAGCGTGGAGGAGGGATCCCTCATGTGTTGCGGGGGCGGGGCGTCTGTGTCTCAGGCCCCGACCCCCGTGAAGCGCCCTGTGCGAGGCCCTCCTGTCCCCAAAAAAGATTACGACATCCCGCTGCCCATCCGCAGCGCCGAAGACCTAACCAAGGTGGATGACATCACGGCTCAGAAGATGATGTACGCCGCCAAAGCTGCCAGCTGCAAGCCAGTGGAAGGCGCTGTCGGGGGGGGAGTACGAGCGCTATGTGGAGCCCCGCTACGTGGAGAGTCCTGACGATGATGAAGAGGGGAGGGCTGGTGGATAACCACTTTGACCCTGACCACCGGGGAGAACTACTACGAGTCCATGGAGAACGTGCGTCTGGCTATCCGACAGAACGCACTCAATGAGCAGCAGGAGGAGCGTTATATTCCCTTCCAGTTCGATGCTGACGAGCTGGGCTATCAGAAGAAGTGAAGGGTGGCCGTCAGTAGTGCTGATCCCTGGGATAGCTCCTCCTGTCAGCGCCCCCTCCCCTTCACGCGCCCCCCCCTCCCACCAATCTCTTGTTGACTGTTCAGTCATGATGAAGTATGGCGGAGAGTAGCAGCATAGGCTAACGTCTAGCATTAACACATTTATTCAGAAGACTGTTTGTCACACTGCAACAGGAATGTCAACATCTGAAGTGTCTGTATGTTATTTGCTTTATTTGAAAATTGTCTGGTATTTAAGTATTTGAATCCTTTTTTTTTTTTAAAGAAATTATGATAGCATATGGCGTTTGAAAAAAAAAAAAAAAAAGAAAAATTGTGCCACCAGAAAGTGTGATTGCAAGTGGCATTTTAAAAAAAAAGCTGTAAGTACATTTTCAGGGGAGGGGGGTGGAGGGAGAGTATATTTTTCAACTGAAGATTACAGTTTAAATACAGGTAACATTCCTTAACTTATTGATCTATCTGTGCTTGTAAAAATTATTCTGTCAAACAGTGCGTCTGTTCAGTTTATGCCTTCCTCACCATGTGTGACAAAAGGGGATGGAAGAGATTGCTTTTTCCACAAGTATTTGATTTTTTTTTTTTTGTTTGTTTTCTTTTGTAGCTCCCAGAGCGAAAACAGATATCAACATCAGGAAATAATGATAATATGTGGGGAAAAAGAAAAGAGAAAAAAAAAAACATTCTGATGTTAGTAACCTTTGAAAATGATTTTCTGAGAACTTGCAGAAATTATGACGTACGTTTTTACTTCCTTCTGTGCCTACAGCAGTGCAAGTTGGTCACTTGATCATTTTATATGTTGCATTCATGGCATCACACTCTGTTGCTATAAATAATGACAAGGAATTCGAGCTGATCATTTTCTGTGCATGAAAAACACATTTAACAGAAGTGTTGAAAAGCTGAAGTCAGATCTTGGGGCATCTGTTGTTTTGTTCATTTTAATGATTAAAACGGTGGGGGGGGGAAGTGGTACTTCGGTGTGTTCAATGAGGAAGGGGAGAAAAAGGAGGGAAGCAAAGTTTCTGTTTGTACATAAGTCTCTGTGTTTGAATTGTTTGTGTGTGTTTTGTCTGCTTTGCAGATTGCATGCACCAGCTGTTTTCTGATCAGTGTTACTGATTGAAACATGCTATCCTTGATATGTAATTTTTCTGACAAGAAGTGTGTACCCCTACGCTGTGTCTGTAGAAGCTGTGTTGGGGGGTGACAATTTGCAAAAGTGCACACAAGTTGTTAAGACCTGAAAAGGTGGTTGTTTTTGCTCCTCAAAATGGCTGTTTGAAATAATGTTACCTGTGTGAGATTTGTCTGGAATTTGAAACAGTTTTACCTGTGTAAGGTTTGTCTGGAATATTGTCGAATTTCAGCCTTGTGGTGCTGCTGGCAGACTGTTCTGCTTCGTAACAAACGCCAGGCATGGTACATAGCTGCAAATCCACAGATATCTAAGAAGAGTGAAAAGAAGAAGAAAAAGAAGAAATCTGTGGCTGATGGAACCCTTTCTCTGAGTTTGATTCAGCTCATTACTGTCAGACCTGTACCCACTGAAAGCCAGTCTCTGTATTTCGAACTACTTCCATGCATAATATGTCATGACATTCAACATTGTTTTTCTGCATAACCAACAAGGGATCAAAAATGAACAGAAACCTGAAAGAAAGCTAAAATGTCAAAGCGATGCGGCATAATTTTGGACAAATTCTCTGGAGAAGAGATTGATGCTGGTTTAGCAAACTAATGGAGAGGGACAGGCTGAATCGGAGCCATGAAAATGAAATGTTTTCATCGTGTTCTGCCAAGTTGAAAAGGCAAAGCATACTGTGCGCTTTGCTGAACTGATGTCTCATTTGGCTCTGAACAGCCAATGAACCATGCCAGTCCTTTGCTCTGTGCTGATAGTGCTGGATTATGACCCATGCCAGGCAGAGTGAGAGGCTCTCTGTGGACAGTGTCATGGTTTGTGGGCTCTGTTGATGCAGTGCGTTATTTAGGTTAAAAGTAGAAGATTCACTGCAGGTATGTCGCTTCATTCACACGCCTTTTATGTGGGAGGACATGGATATGAAATTGTGTTTTACTGGAAGGAAAAGTTGAGTAAATCTTATTAATTCAAGGAGAGGCCTTTTTGTGGCAGAAATTGTTTATCATGAAGGACTATTGTAAATGTTAGTTCCAGGAGAAGTGTTTTTTTTTCAGGCCAAGATTTCTTCTTTCAGAAGGGGGTCTTGCCCCCCCCCCCCCCCCCCCCCCCCACAAGGGGTTCTGCCCCTTGGCTCTGCTAGGGAGTGCTGTCCCCTTAGAGGGAAAAACGTGTCCAGTACCTTGCCTGACTGCAGACTGTGCAGACAAGTGGTGTGATGACTGACAGCTACACTTCCCGGGCTCTTCACTGTGTGTTAGTTCAAACTGTGTCACACTTATGCTTGGTGACAGCTCCGTGATGCTTTTCCAGGGTGCTGGAAACTGGAATTGCTTCACAGATTGTAGTGGAAAGATCACCTAATGAGCCTGTCCTATGACCCTCCCTTGCCGTTCGTTTTCAATGCTTCCCATCCCAGTTTGTGTCTGATTTGACATTACCAGTCACAACTACATTCATATTTTGGTTGTGTGTCACACTGTATTGTTTATTCACTGTTTTTTTTTATACTTTGTGTATGTGGGAACTCTTTATCACTTTTCTATGATGTAGAATCTGTATAAGTAAGTGTATCTTGTTTTAAAAAAAATCAATGAAAAAGATTGAAAAAGAAGAAGAACCAAAAAAGCCCAATAAATGGGGCGTGTAGAAAGCTCCCCCCAAGCCACGCCTGAAGGGAAGCATCGCAGGACCTGTGTTTGTCGTCAGCCCTGTAGACCTGGAGGTCAAGGAAGTTAGTGGTGAACGTAGCTGACTGTTTTCCTTGTGGTGGTGTCTGCATATAGTGGTTTGGTAGCTCTTGGCACTGTTGGTCAGTGTCATGCGTATGATTGCTTGGGAACTGTCAGTTGTGGACTGATGTCATCATGGGTAGTTACTGTTGGGTGTGTTGCTTGTACAGTTTTAAAGCCATTCACTGAAGCTTAACTTTTTGCCGTTGTGACAAATCTGAGTGCCATGGTTGGAATGTTTACAGTGATTTCCATCCTTCAACTGACCCCTATACTGACCTTTGGCTTGGTCAGAAAAAACTGACAGTGTGTGTGTGTGTGTGTGTGTGTGTGTTTTGAGTACTGGGCCATTTCAGAGGACAATATGCCCCAGTTTATTATGATGAAGACATTTGCAGTAGTTGTCTTGTTTTGTTTATGCATGCACCTGTCTTGTAAGATTTAAAAAAAAAAAAAAAAGGATGGTAGGAGCCAATGGAAATGGAAGAGCATGGTCATGTTTTGATATATGTTCATTGTCATACAATTTGAAATGAAGACGCTTGGCAGTGGTTGTAGTGTCGGTGGATGTATATTCTTTGTACAAGTGGACATAATGGAGGTATTGTATTTCTGTTTCACCATTTATTTTTACTTTTTTTCCCACAGAATTAGTTTTCCTTTGATGTTTGCAGAGATGAGAATGAAACAATGATATTGCTGCGCACAAACTGTTCTGTGATGCACCATCGTTTCACCTCACCGATCAGTGTGCCATCGTGCCAGACCTAGTCGACACTGAGGCTAGTTGATGTAAAAAGATCAGCAAAGCAATAGGATAGAAATGCATCACCTGCTGCTGACGGTTGGTTGTCTGTCTGTCTGTGGCATGTGTTACGGTAGTGTAAGATCAACATACAGACTTCCTAGTAGGACAGAGACAGTGGTGAAGGCCATATGTATATACAGAAGTGGTGGTGCAGATGGTAGCTATTCAGTAATAAATGGGTCAACCTTCTCTGTTGACAGTGACGCCTGTCCTGTTCTTGTCATCATTATCCCTGGGGTTTGGTGGCGGGGAGGGGGAAGCACAGTGTTCGTGGTCGATGCACATCCTATGTGTGTAGGGTGTCTGTGGACAAGCTGATGGTGGACCAATGTGCTGCTTTGTCAGTGGATTAGGCAGCAGCCCATGGCCACCTGTGTACAGGCCTTTGTCCCACTCTTTACCTGCAAAGATGTTTGGTTCAGGGTTGGATGGTGATGTTATTTCGGGTACAGTGCTTGTGTTTGTAGGACTGGGGGGTTGTGTGGGCATGGGAGAGGGAGATCAACTGTCTTCTGTGGGCAGAGATGTCAGATAGGTGTGTGTGTGTGTGTGTGTGTGTGTGTGTGTGTGTGTGTGTGTGTGTGTGTGTGTGTGTGTGTGTGTGTGTGTGTGTGTGTGTGTGTGTTTCTTCATGTTTTTGTTTGTGTTTTTGTGTTTTTCTTTTGTTTTTTGGTTTCATGTATTTTTCTTTGTGTATGTATTTTGTGTGTGTGTGTGTGTGTGTTTACAGATACATGTATTATGTTTCAGACGATTTCCAGATAAATCAGAAATTATCCTATGTTGCATGGGAAAACCCACTTTACGACATTCCTGTCTTTTCTTGCTTGACTTCCATTTGTGTTTCTTCCTTTTCTGTCGTTATGTGACATCCATTTGTACTTCTCCCTTTTTTTGTCACCATATGCTTTGCATTTCTTCCTTTTCTATAAATAAGTCGCTTCCATTTCCATTTCTTCCTTTGCTATCTATCATCATGTAATTTCCATATCTTTCTTTTTTTTTCGTCGTGTGATTTCTATTCCCACTTCTTTCATCTTAGTTTTAAACATATCTTCCACTTCCATTGCTTCCTTTTCCGTTGCATTTGTCATGTAATGTGACCTTTGCATGTGTGTGAAATTCCATTTGTTTATGGTTTTAAGAAAGTAGATACCATTTTTCATTTCTTTGACAGAAAAAAAAAGGAATTGTGTATGTTCTGTTACCAAAGTTTTGCAAGCAAGCCTGTCATTAATCCCAGTCCATGGGCTTTAAGTTTTACACATGGAATGCTTTTGTCCAACTGAGATGGGATTGACGTTTGCCTGGCTGATGATACCCGGGCTTTGTGCAGACCTCAAGATGGCTTTACTCTTATCTTTGCATTACAGTTGTGGTCAGTGAGGGTGATGTCCCTTTCATCTGAGGTCCTTATGACAGACATGTCACAGACACACAACTTACATGTGTGATGAATGATGAATTTGTACTCCGGCCTAATGAATGTGTTCAGTAAATACAGGGTAGAGAATGTCATTAAATACTACATTAAATACTAGAGAGAAATGTGGATTTGCACTCCCACCTGATAGATATGTACAGGGGAGATGAATGTGGATTTGCACTCTTGCCTAGTAAATGTATTCATTAAGTACAGGAAAGATGAATAAGGATCTGTAAGCATGCCTTATAAATGTATTCTGTTGGTACAGTGGAGGTGAATGTGGATTTTTACTTGTGCCAGCTAATCATGTTATCAGAAATACAGAGGGGGGATGAGAAGTATCTTTGCAGAGTGAGGTTTTTTGTTTGCATTGAAAGCATTCACCCTTCATGTTGATCTGATTGGCCGTCCGTGTGCCTCTGGTTTACGGGTTAACAGTCTGTTGGCCATGCACGGCTGCTGATCATGTCACACTGTCAGGTTGGAAGCATCTGATTGGTTGTCTGTGTGCCTCTGGTTCACAGTTGAACTGTCTGATAACCAGGCATGGCAGCTGATAGTGTCACACTGTCAGGTTGGAAGCATCTGATTGGCTGTCTGTGCGCCAGTGGTTCACAGTTGAACTGTCTGATAGCCAGGCATGGCGGTTGATAGTGTCACACTGTCAGGGTGGAAGCACACACAGGATGCTTTGAGTGTGGACGAAGGCTACGTGCAGACTGTGGGCTGCCCTCACAGAACAGCAGACAGGAAAACTTGCCTGCAGTGTAACCCGAGAGGGCGGCCCATTCAGTTGAACTCTTTGTTGTGTAACACAGTGACCGTGATGTCTGAAAGTAGTCAATGACTGTATCAGCAAACAGACTTCTGACAACAGTGGGAAAGCAAGGGAAGACGTAGATCCTCTTCCCTCTCTATCCATGATTTTCACGTGGCACTGAGGCCTGATTATATCAGTAAGGTACTGGTTTGAAATTTTTAGAACCAAATCTCTTTGAACCATTTGTGGTTTGATTTTTTTTCCCCCTTTTTAGCTTTGTCCTTTCTAGCTTTGTGAACTCTTTGCTTGAGTCAACTTTTCTGGGTTTTAAAATGATTAATTTAATAAGGCATGATTCTCTCACCTCCCATTTTCACCTGTTGTGTCAGTGTGAGTTCTCATGATTGGCCAAGCAAGAGGAGAGATGGATTGTGGTATTGAATGACGTTATGCAGCATGACCAACTATGGCATTAAAATGTTATGCGAAGTTTTAGTCAGCTTTGCTTCCACTTGTTGCTTTCTCAAATGATAATAACTGATGACGACCTTTTGCTGTATTTTGATGTGTAATCAGGACGAGGATTTATCTTAAATCTTTTTGTTATGCTAATTACTCATGCACTGTGTCATAGTGATACCATGTTAACAGTTTGTGGTCTGGTCACAATATATACAGCGTTGTATCTCATTAGATGTATGAAAATCGACCTTCATGTCTCTCACACATTGTCTTCTGCCTTAGTGTGTAGAATACAGTTCAAATGGTGTGGGAAATGCTCAAAAGACTGAGAGCAAAAGCTGTTCTGAAAGCTATAGGCTGCATAGTGTTAAACCCAGGGCTTTTAGGAAAGCTAGAGGATGAAAGATGCTTGTCTGAGCCAAGAACACAAAATCTCCAGGAAAGCACAATGGCGTTTGTTGTGCAGTTATTGGATCCGTTTTAGCTGTAGGGTTGACTCTCTGAGACAAGATGGAAGATAAATGACTGCAGGCTCTGTGTGTGTGCTATCTGACATGTTTCTTTGTGGCCGGCTGGGCTATAAGCAACATTTTGGTACCGTGTTGTTTCTGAACTTCCCACCTGTTCCCTTTGTCTGGGCTGTCCTGATGAGGATGCCATGCTGAACGTTGTCACCACGGCAGGGACAGAGCTGTTTATCAGCCACATTGTCAGTCCTGCTGATTATTGATCTGTCCATCATACTTACTGCAGGTCAGGCCTCGGATGATCTTCATGGTTGGCTGAGCTATAAACAGTAATAATTGATCTGACTTACTTGGTTTGTTTTTTTTTTTGTATTTGTGTTGTGTAACGCATACATATGTGCTATGTGTATATGTTGTAGCAATACCAACAAACAGAATGAACTATTAGTAGACAAGGAGAGGAGCACAGAAGCACATTGGTGTCAGCACACAGCTTTTTGTTCTCTGTCATGAATTGTGGATACATTACTTAAAAAAGGCTTTGTGTTTGACGTGCCAAATTGTTTTGACCAACATGGGTTTTGCTGGAGAGATGTGCGGTTTATTGATGTGCAGACGCAACCAGTTATTGTGTGTGTGTGTGTGTGTGTGTGTGTGTGTGTGTGTGTGTGTGTGTGTGTGTGTGTGTGCATTGAAATGGTGAGTCAGTCACAGTTTGAAATTTGGCCAGTAGTCTACAAATATGCACAAGGGTACTCCACTCCACTACCGTCTTCTTTGGCACCCTCTTTCCCTCTGCAAGCACATATACATTTATACACTGGCATGTGCGCATACAACACAAAGATGTGCACAGAGACTCCCACTCAGACACACACCTCAAGAAGTTTGGTCCGATGATCAATTCCATTGTTATTGGTTTTTATATCATCAAACTGTGACGTGACTATGATGGTCTTTATGAGGTCTGTGAGGTGGATGAAGAGAGGTGTGGTGTGGGGTGTAATGTTGTCAGCCAGGGAAGCGTAAGGGGGGGCAAGAGCTGTTGTGATGTTTTCAGTGTGACTGGGCACAAAGGTCAAAATGGGTCGCATTGTATGTCATGTGAATGGGAGAACTATGGATATATAGTGTAACCACCCCATGCTGTGTCTGAGGGTCACACAAAATGCAGCAGCATAGAAAACTGAGAAAGCTTGTCCTCATGCTCTGTGACCGTGTGTCATGAATCACAGTGGATGTGTCTGGTGTGTCATGAATCACAGTGGATGTGTCTGGTGTGTCATGAATCACAGTGAATGTGTATGGTGTGTCATGAAGTCACAGTGGATGTGTGTCAAGTGTCATGAAGTCGCAGTGGATGTGTCTTGTGTTTGAAGAAGTCACAGTGGATGTGTCTCATGTGTCATGAAGTCACAGTGAATGTGTCTCGTGTGTCATGAAGTCACAGTGGATGGAACTGTAAATATCATGGTCTGTATGCTGTGGACATGTTTTGTACCAGATTCCAATTTGAAAAACAAAAACAAAAATTTTTTTTTTAAGTTTTCAGATTTCAGTTCAGAATCTAAAATGAATGAAATCCTGGTATGTTATTAACCTACAAGTATTTTTGGACACTGAATTGAAAATATGAAATATCTTTTGATTTCGCAGAAAGCTAAAAGTGTCTTGATAATCTGAAATGTATGAAATATGATTTGTTGTAGGGCAAGTTTTAAGTGTTGTGATAATGTAAAATGCACAAAGTCTAGTGTGGATCATAGCATTACAGCTGTTTTCAGACATCATTTGATGACCTGAGATGTGTCAGTTTAAGTTATCACAAAGCTTTACATGGTTTCTGATCATGCCAGTGCTGAGTTGACAGTTTTAAAATGTCTCTGTTGTTAGTAATCCTACAAATGAATTAATAATCTGAAATACAGCAGTCCTAATGTGTTACTAAGCTTCAAATGTTTCATGATAATGTCAGAAAAAAATCTGGAGTGTATCTGAGTAGTTATGAAGCTGTAAGTGTGATCATGTTAGCAGAAAGTGTGAAGTACATCTGAGAGAGCATGATGCTCGAAGTGTTTTAATCAACAGAAATGCTTCATTTCTGTCTAACCTGTTAAGAAGCCAAGTTGCACAAGCGCCAACAGACAAAAAGCTGACCAAAATCAGAGAGTTGGCTTTTTGAGACATTCACTAGTTTAAATTGGGTCACATTAACATTTCACTGCTTGCAGTTGATGACCATTTTCCTTGCCATCAATTTTCAAAGTTTTTGCGTCAAAATTACAGCGAGCGGCATGGAAAAAATGATGGTATTGCTTTGTGCGACACTCAGCGCTATTTGATTAGAGAGTTGTTTTCTTTATTAAAGTCTGAAATAAAGAACTTTTATGATATTTCAGATACTTTATCATATATATATATATATATATATATATATGTACGCACATATATATGCGCAGAAAATCACCAGATAAAGATGACGTTAACATGTTTCTACATAAATGTAAATGGGAGCTGTTTCACTGGGTGAAAAACTCCAGAACTGTCACAGTGATATATATGTGTCTGTCCCAGGGGGTGTGCTATGTGTTGATGGTCTGTGTTTTCTGATGATGTTCAGGTTGAAAAGTATCGTCTGATTTGAAATGGATGGTCATTGTCATCTCTTCTCTGCATGTGCACAGAGCAGACTGAACAACAAGCGTCTGAAATATGATTTTGTGTGTTGACGCTGCTTGTTTTTGTCACTGTTGTTTGTTTGTTTGTTTGCATGTTTAGTTTTAAAGATAACAAGATCAAAATTTGATCATTGCACATCAGTGTAGCCATTTCATTCAAATACTTTGTTAATGTGTATCATTGAATTGTTATATGCTTTGTGTGTAATGGTAAATTTGTGCTCTCACACACACACACACACACACACACACACACACACACACATACATACATACATACATACACACACATACACACACACACACACACACACACACACACACACACACACACACACAAAACTTGACACATTATCTACTGTTCGAAAGAGAGAAACATCTACAGTTCACTTTGATTTTCCTCACCTTTTTCTACGCTGTATCAAAAAGAAGTACCTAATTTATTTTTAATACATATACCCATACATACTTTCATCAAGTTTACTGTTTAACCAGTTTTTAACCGGTTTTCTTTTCACAGAAAGGGTATGTCACACTCTGTGCACAAAGAGCATGTTGAGATTAATATGAAGTGAAATTGCATGAAGTAGAATTTGTACTGGTTTTCAGTATCAGTCAACCAATATTTAGAATCAAAACAACTTTGCGCAGATTTTTTTGTGTGGAGTATAGTCGTTAACGTTGGGTCAGTATAAGGCTTACTGACCGAGACTGTGTGGGCCCCTTATGTTAAGAGCTGACCTTAAGTTAACAGCGATGTGCACGCTCTTGTGGGGATAGCCTATACCGTCTTTCCCACAGCCGCGCGTATATGGCATGTGTAGTTGTCACAGTACCCAGTTCCTCCCATTTCTCTGGTTCCAGCCAGCACACCTCAATATAGTGTTTACTGTACATGCTGGCGTGCAGGCTCTCGTAGTGACCATGGATAGTGTGGACAAAGGCACTGACCTGGTTCCCATCAAACACGCATGAAACATACGGTACTGTGGGTATTCACTCATTTATCAGGTGGGGGAGGGGGGCGTCACTGTGTTTCATTACAGAAATCATATTTTCTTTTTAAATATCGTTTACTTGCTGTGGATTTCATTCTCAATGCATTGATTACACATATTTATGGTTAACCGACGAAAGTGCAAAAAATAAAAACGCAAAATGCGTATTTGGGACTGCTGTGAAGATGCGGTGTTGCTGTTAGCGTAGGGGGCCCACAGGCAGTATTGACAGTTCACTCAGGCAATGATCTTCACTCTTTCAGTCAGCAGCGTGAAGGGCTGCCCTGGCCTCCGCATGGGTTGCTGGCTTTGTGCTGTTGATCTCTGTGGGTCAACCCATTCACTGCAGAGCATTGTCTCTGTGACAGCGCCCAGGGTTAGTCTGTAGTAAGAGCCAGGGAATTTGTAGGTTTATCAGGCTGTGAGCTTGTGAAGCAGCTCTGGTGAGAAGAGGACCATAATGGTCCTGAACCCGGTGGAGGCAGCTGAGAAAAAAGATGCAGCTAGATCTGATCAAGGAGTGGTCTTAGAAAGGATGAAATTTCCCATTCAAATGCTAGCGATGTGGGCTAGGTTGAAACAGGGCTGCACCTTATCAATTAACTTTGTGAAAATAGTAGAGTTTTATCCATGCTTTTCTTTTACCCCATAGAAATTTTAATTGTAGTTGGAAGAGGTGTTGATAAGAGAGGGGCACCAAGTACAATTATAGTCAGTAACAAACAAACAAACCAGAAAAAAAATCTAGGTGCAGCGAATACAGTAATGGCCAGTGATAATTCAAAACAAAAATCTCTTGATTTTACAAGGTCAATAATATTACATGTGTTTTATTTTATTCGATTTGTTTTTTAAGGAACTTCAATCCATTTTTTCATTTCATTAGTGCATGAAAAATCAAATAAATGTACAACAGTGACATTTTAATAAGTTGAATTTTTTTTCTTCTTCTCTTTAGATTTCTTTTCAAGATAGATTTAGTCCTGTAAAGATTACTTGCCTTTGTCCAAACATTATTGACAGGTAGTAATAGATCTGAAAAGAACGCTAGAGGAGTAGACACCTTTGCGCCTCACCTGCAAAATGCAAATCCGGTGTTCTTTACATATGAGCATTTTCCATCTGACTCGTTTGAACTTGTCATCTTGACATGGATTGATTACATTGCATGAATTTGGTGTCTGTTGCATTTTGTGTTAGGTCCTTGATTACGAAATAAAAAGCTTAATTGGTAGAGAGGATCTTGTTGGTCATCTTCCCTCTTCAGGCGTGTTAGTGGGACAGTCTTGGCGCACCTCCCCACTCATCACCTTGCTCTCCTAAGTCTCCATTCAGCTCTCTCTCTCTCTCTCTCTCTCTCTCTCTCTCTCTCTCTCTATATATATATATATATATATATATATGTATGTATATATATATTATATTCTCTCTCTCTCTTCTCTTTCTCTTCTCTCTCTCTCTCTTCCTCCTGTTTTTTCTGGTGCCACCATTTCTGGTTGTCTGGTACATGCATGTATGATATAGTTTGTGTGTGTGTGTGTGTGTGTGAGAGAGAGAGAGAGAGAGAGAGAGAGAGAGAGAGAAGAAGAAAAAAGATATTTCTTCAGATGCTTGGCTGGAAAAGAAAAAAGAAAACTGAACTGTTGACTTTGTACCTGTTATTTTTGTCATAGAATTAGATATCTTGAAACAAAAACTTCGGAAATGGTTGACAAAGAAAAATTAACACAATCCATTAGGGACAAGAGAACTATATGGCGGTATATTTATCCCTTTAAAACTCTGCTAAAATTACACACACACACACACACACACACACACACACACACACACACACAAAATGACAAAACAAAACAAAAAAGCGCTACAAAGATGTGATTCGGTGAATGACAGTTGAATAAAGTACACAGTACTGCCTACTCAATAACGAGTAACTGAGCGGCAGTGAATGCTTGCCAGCACACATGAAAAGAAAAGTAAATACCATTAACTACTGGTATGCTTACTGACCAAAGAGTGATTATTGTTACCTTAGAAGTGAACATTAATGCTTGCTTGTGCACGTCAAAGAAAAAAAAAAGAATAAAAAAAGAAAGATTATCTACTGGCATGCTTACAAAGAGTGATAATTGCCACCTTGTGGGTTTTATAACGAGTCAACAGATCAAAGAATGATCTGTATTACCGACCAGTGAGTCAACAGATCACACAGTGATCTGTATTACTGACTGATGAGTCAACTGACCAAACTGATTTGTATTACAGACTGATGGGTCAACAGATCAAAGAGTGATTTGTATTACTGACTGATGAGTCACCAGATCAAAGAGTGATCTGTATTACTGACTGATGAGTCACCAGATCAAACTATGATCTGTATTACCAACTGATGAGTCACCAGATCAAACTATGATCTGTATTACCAACTGATGAGTCACCATATCAAACAATGATCTGTATTACCGACTGATGGATCAACAGACCAAACAGCGATCTGTATTACTGACTGATGATTCAACAGATCAATGAGTGATCATTATTCTCGCTAGTAAATGAAACCAAAGAGTGATCTTTATTACCCACTCGTTAGACTGCAGACCACATAGTTATCAATATTACCTATTCATAGGTCAGCAGAATTAATAGTTATCATAGTATCCAATGGTTTTTGTCAACAGATCAAAGGATGATCACTCTTGTTGACCTACAGGGCAAAAGATGACCACTCTTTTGTTGACCTACCTATGGGTAATAACCCATTGGTAGGTCAACAAAAGAGTTGGGCATTATTACCTACTGGTAGATGAATAAAAGAGTAATAGGTATTACCTACTGGTAGATCAACAAAAGAGTGATCTTTATTATCTACTGGTAAATCAGCAAAAGAGTGTTCATTATTACCTAGTGGTGCGTTAACAAAGGAGTGGTTATTATTACCTACTGGTAGATCAACGAAAGAGTGGTCATTACTACCTACTGATAGATTAACAATAGAGTGATCAGTATTACATACTGGTAGATTAACAAGAGTGATCATTATTACCAACCGGTAGATTAACAAAAGAGTGATCAATACTACTTACTGGTAGATTACAAAAACAGTGATCATTATTACCAACTGGTAGATCAACAAAAGTGTGATCATTATTACCTACTGGTAGATTAACAAAAGTGCGATCATTATTACCTACTGGTAGATCAACAAAAGTGTGATCATTATTACCTACTGGTAGATCAACAAAAGTGTGATCATTATCACCTACTGGTAGATTAACGAAGGAGTGATTGTTATTTACTGGTAGATCAACAAAAGAGTGATCATCATTACCTTCTGGTTGGTCAGCAAAAGAGTGGTCATTGTTACCTACTGGTCGGTCAACAAAGGGAGTGGTCATTATTACCCACTGGTGGAGAGCAACAGTGTTACTCACAGGTAGGTCCACAAAAGAGGGATCATTTCTATCTTCTGACAAGACCAACGACCAGTAAGTAGTCACTGCTGTCTACCGACCAGCCAGAAGTTCATGAAACAAAAACGTTCCTTTTGAACGAACACACACACACACACACACATGCACGCGCACGCACGAACGCACGCTTGCACGCACACGTATATACACACCGGTTTCCCCCTTGTGGCTCTTTTCTACCTCAGAGTCCGATATTTGTTTATCTGATCTGACAAAGAAAGAAATGGGGCGTTCTTGCTTTTCCTTTGGATGATTAAAGGGACAGAATCTATCTCTAGGAACTAGTCTCACCCTTTTGTTACGTCCCTTGACAAATCAGTTGCTATAACTTGCGAACCATTGTGCTTCGAGATTCGTGTCAGAAACCAATGTGGGTAATAATGGAGCATAGCAAAAGATAACAGTCAGGCCTACAGTTCTTCAAGTCTTCAGCTATTATCGAATGCCTGATTCTCGTCCCTAAAGTGCCACTCCACTCCACACACAGATTACAAAACCTGTCCTGTCCCCCCCCCCCCCCCCCCCCCCCCCCTTTCCCAGTCCTTACGTAACGTATCTACTGGCATTGGTGATCATCTGGTGCTCAGTTCATACACCCCTGTCCTATATCATGTGCTCGTCAAACGCAGATCAGCCTTAAAGCCACAATGTTCAAAATCTGGTTTTCCGTTGTCTCTCATGTTTGTCAAATTTTGAAACCTCAGAACTGTTAAAACGAAACGGCATATCCTTTTCTTCAAGTGGAAGCGTTGTCGTAAATAAAGGCAAGGAAAATCATGTAGGGCCTACAAAAAAAAAAAAAAAAAAAAAAAAAAAAAAAAAAAAAAAAAAAAAAAGAACGAAAGTACTAAAGGAGATAACCATTTTTCATCTGATCCAAGCATTTACGGTTGTAATATTTTGAAGTAAGTTTGTTTAGCATGTTCTAAAAATCTGTTTTAAAGAACATAAAAGAAAAGTTACTGTTCCGCCGAACGAAAGAGACCAATTACAAGACAAACACGACACATTTGCACCTCTTTGGTCTTCTTCAGGCAAGACAAACAACATTGAGGACAATGAAAATGAAGAATAAACAATCACTTATCTCCTCAAACTGGGCGCAAAAAACGGCGAAATTTTGCAACATGGATGTGGAATTTGTAAGAACAAAGAGGTCGAACGCGTCGTGTTTGTCTTGTAGTTTTGTTTGTCTCATTCGGCAGAACAGTAATTTTCACTTGATACTATACTTACTTGATACTTGATGTATTGGGTGTTTGAGGCCTTCTTACAAGGCATGTTCACCACTCCTGTTCAAACTAAACTTGCGTGGTGGCATGGCAAAAGCAGTCTAGTCGTAACAGTTGAGGTCAAATTTGTTTGGCAGATTTTCCCAATGGGCATCCAGTCTTCTTTTGAAAGCACTAATGCTCGGGGCCGTCACCACACTATCTGGAAGACTGTTCCATGTGGACACCACTCGCTGCGCAAAGAAGATAGAACGCATGTTTAGACTGCCATGTCCTTTCTCTAGTTTTAGAGAGTTCCCTCTAGTGTCTCTACCTTGGTGGAGCTGGAATTGTGGTCTGTCTGAGTCATATAAGCCTTGCACGAACTTAAAAGTAATTATCAATCATGTCGCCTCTACTTCTGCAGTGTTCCAAGCTCGGCAGTTTTAAATGTTGCTAGGCGCACTGGATATGATATTTCTTTCAGGGGGCCAGTGAGTTCTGTTGCTCGCCTTTGAACATACTCCAGGTCCGCACACAGGGTTTTGAATCTTGGCTGCCATACTGCGTGACCATACTCAAGGACTGGCCTCACAAAGGACTTAAAAGAGTTGGACAAAGGTTTCTGGTGTAAGGTGATCAAAGGACCTTCTGATGACCCCAAGGATCCTATTGGCCTTTGCCCGTTGCTTGTGCCACATGATTCTTGAAACTAAGGTCCTTGTCCACCAACACTCCCAAGTCTCTCTCTACTTCACTCTCTTCCAGTCTGATAGCGCAATCCTCGCCCTCAGAGTTGTTGCTGTTCATATAGTATGTTGCCTCTGTTTGGGGGTTACCAAGCCTAATCACACTGCTGTTTGAGGGTGGAACTTTAATTGCCAATCGGTTGACCACTTTTGGAGTCGGTTGAGATCCTGTTGAGAGTTTTCGCTGTGCATCACTGTTGTCGTTTCGGGCGAAGATTTTTGTATCATCAGCAAAAAGCTCAACATGACTCTGGACGTGTTGGGGCAAATCGTTGATATACACAACAGAAAAAGAACAGGCCCCAACACACTTCCCTGTGGGATGCCACTAGTCACATCTGCTTGGCCTGATTTTGTTCCGTTGATATTGACGCACTGCACTCTGTTGGTCAGGAAATCTTGGCTCCATTGAAGGACTTTACCTTTATTCCATGGGCTCCAACTTTTGCTATCAATCGGTGATATGGGACGCTGTCAAAATCCTTCATGAAATCCATGTATATGGCATCGATGCCACCTCCAACATCTAAGGTCTCTGTCCAGATGCCTAGGGTTTCCAGAAGCTGGGTTATGCATGAGCGTTCTTTGGTGAAACCGTGTTGCTGTCTACTGATTAGATTGTTGTCTTGTAGGCGCGCTATCATTTTCTCACGGATCAGCTTTTCCATCGTCTTACACAGCACATAGGTGAGACTCACAGGTCTGTAGTTGTTAGCTTTAAGACGACTTCCTTTCTTGAAAATGGGGGTGACAGCTGCTGTTCTCCAATCCTCTGGGATCTTACCCGTCTCTAGGGACTCTTGAAAATGATGGTCACGGGAACTGCTAGGACGCTTGACAATTCAACAAGGATGCGCGCGTGCTGTTACCATCTGGCCCTGATGCCTCGGAAGCATTTAAATTCGAGAGGAGTTTCTTAACTTCTTCTGTAGTGATAGTAAAATCGCACAGTTCATCTTCATAACTGTACTGGGTATCTCCAGTAATTCGCCCTCTTTCTCATTTGTAAAGACGCTCCAGAAGAAGCTATTTAGGTGGTCAGCTTTTTCCTTGTCGTTTGTTGTTCTGGTTCCATCCTCTTTCTCCAGGTCACCTACTCCTGTTTTGATCTTTTTTTTTTCGATTTGACACAAGACCAGATGCTTTGGGGTTGGTATTGGCCTGAGCGGCGACTGTGGCCTCCAGTTTCTTCTTTGCTTTTTTGCATGCCTTAGATGCCTTGTTATTGGCTTTTGCATATGCCTGATAGTCTTTGCCATCATCCGTTTCTGACTATCGTCTGAAGAGCCTGTGTTTTTTTGCGCACTGATTTCAGCGCGTTCCCCCATCCATCCATTTTTTTTTTTTCCTCGGAGTGTTTTAATCACTGTTTTTTGGGGACATGTTTTTTTTCAGCACACTGGTTCAGTCGCTCTTTGAATTGTGTCCATGCCTTATTGACTAGCAAGCTGCTGAGTTCATCTTCCCATTTAACAGCTCCTAGATCTCTCTCTCCATTTCGCTGTAGTTTGCTTTATTAAAATTTAGACGGGGATTGTTTGTGGATCCTTGGTAACGGCATGAAACGTTAATGGTCAGAGTGGCATGGTCACTTTTACTCAGTGCTGGAGCTGTGGTAATGGCGTTGATTGTATCGTCTCTGTTTGTCAGAACGAGGTCGTCCAGTGTAGGTCTCTGCCCCAACCTTATGCGCGTGTTTTCCTTCTTTTTCTTATAAGTTTGTTTTAGTTCCCGCCTGCAGACACCTCACTTTGAAGTTAAACCCTGTTTTAATGAATCGTGTGCCAGTGTGTGTGTGTGTGTGTGTGTGTGTGTGTGTGTGTGTCCGCTTGCACGCGCTTGTGATTGCACATGCATGCGCGCGCGTGTGTATGTGTGTGCCTCTGACTATTTGTTGGGAACGAATGTTCAGATGATGACATAGTTCTTACATATCAATTATTATCAGTAACAACAATAACAACAACAACAACAACAACAATAGCACCAGCAGCAGCAGCAACAACAACAACAACAACAACAACACACAGAGGCGCGCGCACACGCAAACAAACGCATCATAGCCTACACCAACGCATTCTCATCATCATCATCATCATCATCATCATCATCCATTTGAATGGCCTCAATCATCATGTTGAGTTTTCTGCCACTGTAGAACTTTTGAGAGGATTGCAGAGTGAGAAAAAAGAATTGTGGATAGAAAGTGAAAGACCTACATGTTACACATTCTTACACAACTGTGAAGGTTTCAATCTTGTTCTTTTATGTAGACATGTTACACGTATCTTAGGACTTTGTATTTTACACACTCAAAATAATGGCATCAAAGGACGAGCGGTCACTTATTCCTTCGATCTGGCTGAAAATATCGTGAATATTTCCAAAGACTTAACACCAGTGATTTGAAAGAGTGATAGTGCCGAATTCTGATGGACGACTGCTTGTTGTTTGAATATTAATTTGGGAAAATACCTGTGTTTCGTTAGATTTCGGACATTCATCGGCCAGTTCCGTTCTTTTCCGTGAAGTAGCTCAAAATGGCTGGTGGTGGGAACAAGAACAAACTGTCTCGCGAAGAAGAACTTTTGCTGCAGGACTTTAGCCGAAATGTCTCCACAAAGTCATCGGCGTTGTTCTACGGCAATGCTCTGATCGTTTCAGCCATTCCTATCTGTGAGTATTCCGATGTATGTTGTCACATCGATGATCTTGTTTCACGTGGTCCGCAGCAGAAATGACGTGACGTGGACAAAAAGCGTCTGCTTTTGTGTTGTACTGTCTTGAAACTGTCGTGGCAGCAGACAATGTGGAAGCTTTCTTCCATTTTTTTCTGGTGACAGTGAGAGAGCAGGGTTTTAGGAAACAAACAAACAGAAAACAAAACATTTTTTTTTACAAAGTCAGAATGTAACACAGAAGATCTGCTAACGGGTATGGTGTCGCTTGTGTGTGGGTATACGCGCACGTG
Source organism: Conus betulinus (assembly GCA_016801955.1). NCBI lineage: Eukaryota > Metazoa > Mollusca > Gastropoda > Neogastropoda > Conidae > Conus > Conus betulinus. Next base: position 85,450 of record JADBJO010004103.1, on the reverse strand, counting down.
TGTGTGCGTTGGCTGACGTTAGTGCACTTGCCCATGCGGCACAACCGTCGGCAGCAAGCGTGTGTGTCAGGCAAAACCGTCTGTATCAAACAGAACTGTGAAGGTTTCAATCTTGTTCTTTTATGTAGGTATATAAATCTAACACTCGAGAGCATAGGTGTCAACCCAATTTTCCTCATTTTACAACTTTCCATATTGAAAAGTACTTTTCCCCATATTCTGAGCCCCCAAACCGTATACTTTATGGAAAACAAAAAACATAAACAAAAATTGCTGTGAATACAATGTAATACTCAGTATCAGGCAGAACTTAATGAAACAAATGGCAGTTTAAGACAGTTTATGAATAACAATAACACCCATCCAACAGAATCTCCTCTTCCATTCCAGCAGAATGCATCACTTGAGACAGTTTGTAGATCAAATCACACACCCTGTAGTAAAATACTG
>JADBJO010004103.1:72500-80000 GCA_016801955.1 Conus betulinus | reverse complement strand
GCAGTGAAGACCCTTGTCATGATGAACATGCCATGGTGAATGATGTGTCCATGTTGGTTGTCGGTGCAGGGTGGCGGTGAAGCGGGAGGATGCTGTAGCGCAGGAGGTGATGAGGAAACTGGCCGATGACAAGAAGATGACCAAGAAGGAGAAAGACGAAAGGTACTGTTGGCGCCTCTCAGGCTGGTGGACTTTGACTGGTCTCCAGCGTGAATCTGCAGGAGAAAGCCATTTACACTGTTATAACGTTAATAATCCTCCCATTTCATATGTCTTCAGTGACTTATTGTTTTCATGCTGCAGCTGAATTAATGATAATTGTAGTTGTAATGATAGTTGCAGTAGTAGTAATAATAATGTTAATAATAAGAGTTATAATGATGATGTAATAATAATAACAATAATGATAGTGATGATAACAATAATAATAATGATGATGATAATGATGCTGCTGATGATAATGATAATGATAATTTCGATACTGTTGCTACACCTAATATGCATATGCTTGAGGAAAATAATGGGTTAGCTGTAGCATATGCTTGAGGAAAATGATGCGTTAGTTGTACTATATGCTTGAAGACTATGATAAGTTTTAGCTGTAGCATATGCGTGTGGTAAATGATGTGTTGGCTGTAGCATATACTTGAGGTAAAGGATGATTTAGCTGTAGCTTATGCTTGAGGTAAATGATGTGTTAGCTGTAGCTTATGCTTGAGGTAAATCTAAATGAGTTAGCTGTAGCATATGCTTGAGGTAAATGATGAGTGTTGTAGCGTGTGCCTGAGGTAAATCCAAATGAGTTATCTGTAGCATATGCTTGAGGTAAATGATGTGTTAGCTGTAGCGCATGCTTGAGGTAAAAGATGCGTTAGTTGTAGCATATGCATGAGGTAAAGTTGCGTTAACTGTGGCATATGCATGATGCGTTAACTGTAGCATATGCTTGAGGTAAAGATGCGTAAACTGTAGCAAATGCATGAGGTAAAGATGCGTTAGTTTTAGCATATGCCTGAGGTAATATGCATCGACTGTTGCATATACTTGAGGTAAAGATGCGTTAACTGTCGCATATGCTTGAGGTAAAGATCCGTTCACTGTCACATATGCTTCAGGTAAAGATGAGCTAACTGTCACATATGCTTGAGGTAAAGATCCGTTCACTGTCACATATGCTTCAGGTAAAGACGAGCTAACTGTCACATATGCTTGAGGTAAAGATGCGTTAACAGTTGCATATGCTTGAGGTAAAGATGCGTTAACAGTTGCATATGCTTGAGGTAAAGATGTGTTAACTGTCGCATATGCTTGAGGTAAAGATGTGTTAACTGTCGCATATGCTTGAGGTAAATGATGAGTTAGCTGTAGCATATGCATGAGGTAAATGATGAGTTAGCTGTAGCATATGCTTGAGGTAAATGATGAGTTAGCTGTAGTATATGCTTGAGGCAAATGATGAGTTAGCTGTAGTATATGCATTAGGTAAAAGATATGTATTATATGGTAATGTGTCTGTGAAGAGTACTGCAAGCTGGTTATTGTAGGGGTGCATAGGCCCATGATGATTTTGGATGATGATGCCAAGTGGGCAGAGGGTCCCTAGTCTGGCAATGAAATGGGATTCCTGCATAATGTGCTCCAGGTTTTCACTCTGGGATTGCCAAAGAGCCAGGATTTTGATGTGATTGATGTTGTGTTGGGGATGGTTGAGCAGAGCGACTGGTTTGGGTTGATGATGGTGAATGTTGTCGGCCACATGTTCAGAGATGCATGTCTGATGTGTGCAGGGATGTCTGGCCTACAAAGATCTTATGCAGTTTGCAGTGGGTAGCATACATAATGCTGCGGCGCTGATAAGAGAATGTTAATTTTGAACCAACCTTTGGGGCCATGTAGGATGGTGTCTGACTGAGTGAGATGGTCCTGACATGGTATATGAGGAGTGGTTGACTGATGAGCAGGGATTGAGCTGTGGCCGGGCATTGTGGGCAGGATTCTGTGGAAGAAGAATGAGGTGGCGGACTATGAGGCTACGACCTTCTCCATCTTCTACAACAACGCGCTGTACCTGGTGCTGCTCATCATTGTGTCCTTCTACATCCTCAAGAACTTCAGTGCCCCTGTGTATCCTTGGTCTGCTTCAGGCTCTGTGTGTGTGTGTGTGTGTGACTGTGTGTGTGTGTGTGTGTGTGTGTGTGACTCTGTGTGTGTGTGTGTGTGTGTGTGTGTGTGTGTGTGTGTGTTTGTGCATTTATGAGCACTTGTGTGAGCACATGCATTCATGTGTGTGTGAGTGTGTGTGTGTGTGTGTGTGTGTGTGTGTGTGTGTGTGTGTGTGTGTGTGTGTGTGAGAGAGAGACTTGCTCTTGCAATGTTGATACTCAGCCTGTCACATTATATACAGAAAGTACTTTTTACAAAGGTTTCAACTTTCATATTATCACATATTTTATATATATATATATATATATATATATATATATATATATATATATATATATATATATATATATATATATATATATATATATATAAATTAACCAGGTCCTTGCAGATTCACAAATATCTTTCTTGCATATGTTGACCTCAAATGGTGCCACACAAACCTTTAGCAAACAGAATTACCCTTGTCTTCACAGACCTATACGCAGTTTCTGTACCTTGCATTTGGCCTCAATAAAACCACAAAACCTTCACTATCTCCTCGACCTCGCATCAACTTACAAAATATAAATTGTGCCTGTGCCCCTCTCAGTAACCACCCCCCCCCCCCTCAACTCCCCCCCCCCAAAAAAAAAAAAAAAAAACCACCAAAATGAACAAAACAACCCCCCAAACAAACAAAAATACCCAGCAGCAAAAAAAAAAAAAAAAAAAAAAAAACCCCCAAAAACTCTGTCTCTGGTCTCTGTGGCAAAACAATTGTTGAGGTTTGTTAAGCTTGTCATAGCCCAGTCATGCCTTTACTTTATATTTAACACTGACACCTCCTGCCTGTATCATGAAAGAAAAAAACAATGAGGCGTGCACCGTCTCAATGCCTTTGTCTGTGCTGCCGCTTAGCAGTCTGTCCTCCATGACAACAGGTGATAAGGTGATCACCTTGTGGTATGGTTCACTTCATTCACTGTATGCAAGCTGCGTAGTTTCACTGACTTGGTGAACACACAAGACGTAAACAAGATATAAAGAATTCTTCTCCTTTCAAAAAGCTTGTGTAAGTAATCTATGTTTTCCACATGCTTCACCAGCAGGTATCAGTTGACCAGGAACTTCAATACAGTTCCTGACATTGTATGTATGTGCATGTAAATTAAATGTCTGCCTGATCTTTTTCTTGAAAATGTTATACATGAAATTATAACATCTGTCCCCTGGCAAAAATAGGCTATATCCAAAAGCAAAGAGAAACTTAAACTATTTTTATAAGCTTCATCAAAATAGTCTCTTATTGAAAAAAAGCTTATTGTATGACACTAAGAGAAAGAAAATGCCTGTGGCAGACAATTATACACAAAACTTTCTACAACTTTGTTTTTTTTTGTTTGTTTGTTTTTTTTTTTTTTACAAGTACAGTATCGTAATCAGGGCAGTGTTAGGCTAGTCCAGTTATGTGAAAGACAAACAAAACAGCACACACACACACACACACACACACACACACACACACACACACACACACACACACACACACAGAGGTCAACTCACACACACATGCACATACAAAAGATGATGAATTATTTCCGTAGTCCAGCCTCAGTGTGGACTTCTTGAACCAAAGATGTGGTAAGGAAGATACTGACCTTATTACCTCACACTTTTACATTCACTGTCTTTTAGCTCCCAGGCATGTGCCGTGTTTCCAGGGACAGATGTGTAATTAGATCTTAGATCATGTTGTTTATTATCCACATGTATTGGAGGAAGACTTATTGCTGAAATACAGGTGTCAGATAGATAGTGTATAGGTGACTTCATAACAAAATCTAAACACTCACCAGCGGTATAAATCATTACATAGCAGTCTACAAATGACTTGCTAAGTTGTAGGGCAGTGCACCCTGCCCTCCCCTCCTCACAAAGAATGATATTAATGCCACAAAAAGCCGAGTTGTGTTGAATTTAAAAAAAAAAAAAAAAAAAAGCTGCACATCATGGCATAGTTTTTTTTTTTTTTTTTTCTGTCCCAACCTCTGCGCCACCTCAGAGGCAGTGCACCCACGCTGCTCATTCCGACACCCTGTCCACAGCCACAGCCCGGTCGGCTCCGCCACAGCCCCGGCACCGGCAATCCACAGGGAGCAGTCAATGTCAAGTCGTCAAGAGGCAACCCACCGGAGGAGACATTGCACTGCTGCCGAGTCACTTCGGTGGTGTTCAGTGGCGCCTGTTCTGATCTAACATACGCAGGACACCACCTACTAAGCCCCCTACTGATGACAATAATTGCTTAGTCGCGGAGCCGGTGTGAGTGAGCTCTCCCTCTGGAGGGCGCCACCATGTCCGTCCAACGACAGCCCCCATGGACTCGCCGATACCAATGACCCCACGGAACCAAACCAAGCCACAGATGTGGGACGTTGAAATTGAGGTCACCATGAGAGCAGGGCATGAAGGGCCACAGAATTTGAGACTTTTTTTTTATGCTGATCGATGAGAATGAGGATGATTAAGATGATGCTACGGAATTCCATTTCGGTCTGAGACTACATGACAGGGCTGTACTCTACGCTTCCTTTCATAATATATCCCGGTGTCAAACCAGGCCCGAGAGATACAGACACCTGCAGTGTTGGTCAGGAAATTTGAGCAATACTCTCAGAAACGCATCCATTAAGTGGATGAAACTTGACTGTGTGGTCCCAGTCTTCCCAACTGAGCCCGCAGCAAACTCAACTCTGGGTAGGAGCCGGTCGGGGCAGAAAAAAACACATGACTTCTGATGGGATTCGAACCCACGACCTCCCAGCGGGAGTCTGCGACGCTAATCACAACACTTTGCCAGGTGAGAATGTCATACAGAGCCAGCTAGTGGTCGCTTCACCTGTGGCCCCTGTAGCAGTTGACCACTGGACTGTAAAGACTGTAGCTGGAAGTGACACGCAGTTTGGGGCTCATTTCTGTCAGTTGTTCAAGTCAGTCTAAATTTCTCCAAGGTTTAGTCACGGACCAAACTGTTGAATGCTGCAATTGAAAGAGCTCAATGGTATGTTCTTAATGGTTCTAAGTTCAGTTTAAGGATCTGCATAGTTATTTAGTAACCCTAAGTTCAAAGCATTTTTAAAAGCCAAAAAGATTCCTGGCAGGAAAATGACAGTTTCTCAAAATTGAACTGGCATTAGCTTGTACTACAACTGTTTGACAGCTGGTTTCAGGATAAACCTGTCAATGTGTGACATGCATTGTTCCCCGATCTAAGTGAGTGAACATTGCTCAAATAGTGCCATTAGAAAATACACCCAAGGTGATGAAGAAGGCTGATAAGTTGGTTGCGCCTAACACATCAGCAAGCATCTATCTAACAATGAGAACAGATTTCAAATCATGTATTCACTTTGATTAGTTTAATAGAACATAGATTTTCTTTTAAAATTGATATAAAAAATACTACACACCAGTTTAACATTTAAACTTCTTTTTCATACCATCTCTCTGCTCCTCTATCGTCCCAATCCCCTCCCTTTTGAAATCCCTAAGTCATCTTTGTAATGACTGATGATTTGTTTATCTGCATATGTTTCTTTCCCTATAATTTGATACTTGTCATTATCAGTTCATGTCCACACAAAAAAATCAGTAGGCTGAGGCAGTGGGAAGTATGCAAAGGAAAACTGAACTGTTAATAAAGCAACCTGTGGGAAACGTGTAGATGTGTAGCTCATTTTGCACAATCCTGGAAGTATGTTTCCTTGACGACGGTGCCAGAAACTACATGGTGTCAGTGGGAGTGCTTCTGGGCTGCTGGCTCTCTTCTCTACCAGCCAGAACTGACCGCCCCAGCCTCTATCTGCCTGCCCATGAGGTTTGCAGCATGGACAGCGGGGAGTGGTGTTGTCCTGACGGTGCCCTTGTTGGTCAGCCTGCACAAACACAGGGTCACATGGATGTGTGTGGGTGTTCCTGGGGAATGGTGAATGGCACCTGAGCTTCCGTCTGGGTCTGTGTGTGCTTGTGTGTGTGGCTGGTGGTAGAAATGTTTCATGTTTTGTACCGCCTCTCATTAAGATACGTAGAAGAGCAAATGGGGTTATGTGTGATTTGTCATGTTTGATTGTCAGATCACACATCTTATCAAAGATGCCCTGTCATCACCCATAACGATGAGTATCTTTTTTTTTTTGTATTAAAAAATGTTTCTGGTTTGGCTGCTGATAAATTGAGCGTTAAGATGTTTGATTCTTTTGTGAACATTTTTTTTAGATGATAGTTGAGCTGAGCTGAGGAGGACTGTTTAAATCACCAGATTTTTATGTCGGGAAACCATTTGCTGCCTGATTTAATTTCTTCTTCTTTCATTGGTGTGTTACACTGTCATGGTTGAGTCGTTGTCAGGATGACTGAACACTGAGCTGGAGTGAATGGGTCGTAGCGCTAGGTTGTAACAGTTTACACTGATCTTGTTGTTGTGTTGTTGTTTATTAATAAAATTTCTGACAGAACACAGTCTGTTTTTTCTGTGTATGAATCGCTGGGTTTCCTGTGTTCCTTTTTTGTCTTTTCTGTGTATGAATTACTGGGTTTGCTGCGTTCCTTTTTAGTCTTTTCTGTGTATAAATTACTGAGTGTACTGTGCTCCTTTTTAGTCTTTTCTGTGTATAAATCACTGGGTTGCTGTGCTCCAACTCGGCAGCATGCTCTGCTGCAGTCCAGAACGATGAACTTTGCAGTCAGACCAGAGAAGATCTCTGACAGCACAAGGTTGTGTGTGTATTGTCTGATGATCAACTGTTAGAAATTCCAGCAGAACACAAAACACAGAGATAATCGTCTTAACAAGGTCCCTGTGTGTATAGAAGAAACTGCCTGCAATTCACTCTGTGAAAAACGACACGGCGTTGGCTCAGTATTCAATGATGCCCATGAAGCAGAAAATGGGAGGTAACCTTAGAAGCAACATGACTGTAAAGAACGAACGAAACACGGTTTATGACCCTTATACTAATGGATCGGCTTTGCGTTGACTCTGTGCGATAATTGGAAGTTCTCTGCAACACTGTGACGTCTTCAACCTCAGAATGTGCACATAATCTGAATTAACTAATATGAGAACATGTTCCCGCACACATGAATACATGTGCACAGTTAAAAGGTGAGGAGCATAGCGCACCTGTAGACACAACTTATTTCATTTTATCTGAATGTTTTTATCTGATAACCCGTGCCCCGCAAAAACCTCTGATTTTTATATACCAATGAAGTATGTTCAAACACACTCGCACACACGCACGCATATTGACAGACAGATACACGGGCATGCAAAGATGCATGCATGCATGCATA
>JADBJO010004103.1:57500-67500 GCA_016801955.1 Conus betulinus | reverse complement strand
AGTGTGTAAGTGAGGACAGCACATCTGGCTGTACAGGAGAGGGACCAGGAATCAATGGTCTATGAATGAGGACAGCACATCTGGCTGTACAGGAGACAGACCAGGAATCAACAGTGTGTGAATGAGGACAGTGCCTGTGGCTGTACAGGAGAGGGGGACCAGGAATCAATAGTGTGTAAATGAGGACAGTGCCTGTGGCTGTACAGGAGAGGGACCAGAAATCAACAGTGTGTGAATGAGGACAGTGCCTGTGGCTGTACAGGAGACAGACCAGGAATCAACAGTGTGTGAATGAGGACAGTGCCTGTCGCTGTACAGGAGAGAGACCAGGAATCAACAGTGTGTGAATGAGGACAGTGCCTGTCGCTGTACAGGAGAGGGACCAGGAATCAGTGGTGTATGAATGAGGACAGTACGTCTGGCTGTACAGGAGACAGACCAGGAATCAACAGTGTGTGAATGAGGACAGTGCCTGTGGCTGTATATGATAGGGACTGCTTCTAGCGGCATCAGAACAAGGCATTGCAGACAGACTACTTCCACTGGCCCTCACAAAGATGCCGTCACCTGTCAGAGTTGTGCAGATTTCCCGCTCATTTACAACGATCGAAGAAACCCTTCTCATATTTATGGCATGAAAAAGTATACTTGAAACCCTAAGTGAAACATTGATTCTCCCCCCCCCCCCCCCTTCTGTGTTACATGTACGTGTGCGTTAATGACGAAAATCGAAATGTTTAGTTGAAAGAGCTACACGAAGAGGATAGAATTTTTCTGACAACCAATAATCCCTCTGGAGAAAGAATTGTAAGATAAACAAAAATCTGACACCCCCCCCCCCCCCCCCCCCCCCCCAAAAAAAAAAAAAAAAAGAAATGATGAAATAAACCGCACCTGTATGATGATGAAGGCATTAATATGAACATGAAATTGTGCAAATATTCAAGAGGGTGAAGTCTACGTGAGAGAGAGAGAGAGAGAGAGAGAGAGAGAGAGAGAGAGAGAGAGAGAGAGAGAGAGAGAGAGAGAGAGAGAGAACAAAAAACAGAGACAGAGACAGAGACAGAGTCAAATAAACACAGTGAAGTACTAGATTACCGTAACACTGAAGTTCTGTGCACAAGTGATACTAAAGTCATGAGAAGAACAATTTTCTTGGTCCAGTATTTTGAATGTAGATAGTGGTAGTATTGTGCATTTCAATGTAGTGTTATCAGAGTGCTACCGATTGTGTTTTGAACTTATCTTTCATGGCATTATGTGTTTTGATCGTCCTTTCAAAACACTGTTGTGGTGCTGTGATAAGTATTGCTTTGAACATATAACACCAAATAAAAAATCCACATAAGTGGCCAACGTGTAATGGTTGTTGGAATAAATCTCTTGTCTTTATATGTTTCCAAAGAAGAGATAACATGCACTTGGGGGAAAGAAATCAATATTGCATAGACGAGAGCATATATGTGTTTGGATGAGGATGAGGCTTTGATCGTTATCTCCCTTTCAGCAGATAAGGGAGGCTGAGGGCCAGGAATCAACAGTGTGTGAATGAGGACAGTGCCTCTGGCTGTACAGGAGAGGGACACTTTCAGCGGCACCAGAACGAGGCACTGCAGACAGACAGGTGCCGCTGGCCCTCACAAAAATGCCGTCGCCTGTCAGATGTGTGCAGCTTTCCAGCTCATTTACAACGATCGAAGAAACCCCTGTCATATTCACAGCATGAAATAGTATACTTACACACTTGAGTCAAACTTTGATTCTCTGTCCCCCTCTCTGTGTTACATGTACATCTGTGTATCCATGTACGAAGAAACCAAATGGGTTTTAGTTGAAAGAACTACACAAAGAGGATAGAATTTATCTCTGACAACCCATCCCTCTGGGCAAAGAATTGTAAAATGAATAAAATCTGAAAAAGCAAAAGAAATGATTGAAATAAAACCCCACCTGTATGGTAATGAAGACATGAATATGAACATGAAATTGCACAAATATTCAAGAGGCTGATGTCTACGAGAGAGAGAGAGAGAGAGAGAGAGAGAGAGAGAGAGAGAGAGAGAGAGAGAAGAGAGAGAGAGAGAGAGAGAGAGAGAGAGAGAGAGAGAGAGAGAGAGAGAGTCGAAGACAGAGACAGAGACAGAGTCAAATAAACACAGCGAAGTACTAGATTACCGTAACACTGAAGTTCTGTGCACAAGTGATACTAAAGTCATGAGAAGAACAATTTTCTTGGTCCAGTATTTTGAATGTAGATAGTGGTAGTATTGTGCATTTCAATGTAGTGTTGTCAGAGTGCTACCGATTGTGTTTTGAACTAATCTTTCATGGCATTATGTGTTGCGCTCGTCCTTTCAAAACACTGTTGTGGTGCTGTGATAAGTATTGCTTTGAACATATAACACCAGATAAAAAATTCACATAGTGGCCAACGTGTAATGGTTGTTGGATTCTTAAATCTCTTGTCTTTAGATGTTTTCAAAGAAGAGATGACATGCACTTGGGGGAAAAAAAAAACAATATTCCATAGACGAGAGCATATGTGTGTTTGGATGAGGATGAGGCTTTGATCGTTATCTCCCTTTCAGCAGATTAGGCAGACTGAGGACCAGGAATCAACAGTGTGTGAATGAGGACAGTGCCTCTGGCTGTACAGGAGAGGGACCACTTTCAGCGGCACCAGAACGAGGCACTGCAGACAGACAGGTGCCGCTGGCCCTCACAAAAATGCCGTCGCCTGTCAGATGTGTGCAGATTTCCAGCTCATTTACAACGATCGAAGAAACCCCTGTCATATTCACAGCATGAAATAGTATACTTACACCTTGAGTCAAACTTTGATTCTCTGTCCCCCTCTCTGTGTTACATGTACATCTGTGTGTCAATGAACGAAGAAACGAAATGGTTTTTAGTTGAAAGAACTACGCAAAGAGGATAGAATTTATTTGAACCCATCCCTCTGGGCAGAGAATTGTAAAATAAATAAAATCTGAAAAAGCAAAAGAAATGATTGAAATAAAACCCCACCTGTATGATGATGAAGACATGAATATGAACATGAATTGCGCAAATATTCAAGAGGCTGATGTCTACGTGAGAGAGAGAGAGAGAGAGAGAGAGAGAGAGAGAGAGAGAGAGAGAGAGAGAGAGAGAGAGAGAGAGAGAGAGAGACAAAGGCAGAGACAGAGACAAAGACAGAGACAGAGACAGAGTCAAATAAACACAGTGAAGTACAAAATTACCAAAACACTGAAGTTCTGTGCACAAGTGATACTAAAGTCATGAGAAAAACAAATTTCTTGGTCCAGTATTTTGAACGACGATAGTGGTAGTATTGAGCATTACAATGTAGTAATGTCAGAGTGCTACCAACTGTGTTTTGAACTTATCTTTCATGGCATTATGTGTTTTGATCGTCCTTTCAAAACACTGTTGTGGTGCTGTGATAAGTATTGCTTTGAACATATAACACCAGATAAAAAATTCACATAAGTGGCCAACAAGTAATGGTTGTTGGAATTCTTAAATCTCTTGTCTTTAGATGTTTTCAAAGAAGAGATGACATGCACTTAGGGGGGGGGGGGGGGGGGGGGGGGGGGGGGGGGGGGGGGTGGGGGGGGGGGGGGGGGGGGGGGGGAATCAATATTCCATAGACGAGAGCATATATGTGTTTGGATGAGGATGAGGCTTTGGTCGTTATCTCCCTTTCAGCAGATAAGGCAGACTGAGGGCCAGGAATCAACAGTGTGTCAACGAGGACAGTGCCTCTGGCTGTACAGGAGAGGACCACTTTCAGCGGCACCAGAACGAGGCACTGCAGACAGACAGGTGCCGCTGGCCCTCACAAAAATGCCGTCGCCTGTCAGATGTGTGCAGCTTTCCAGCTCATTTACAACGATCGAAGAACCACGTCTCATATTCACAGCATGAAATCGTATACTGAAAACCTTGAGTGAAACTTTGATTCTCTGTCCCCCTCTCTGTTTTACATGTACATCTGTGTATCAATGAACGAAGAAACGAAAGGATTTGTAGTTGGAATAGCTGCACAAAGAACATGGATATTTTCTGACGACCCATGCCTAGGGATAAAGAATAAAATAAAAACAAACACTGAAAAAGGAAAAGTAATGTATGAAATAAAACCTCACCAGTATTATGATGGACGCATGAATATGAAAATGAAATTGTGCAAACATTAAATAGGCTGATGTTTAGAGAGAGAGAGAGAGAGAGAGAGAGAGAGAGAGAGAGAGAGAGAGAGAGAGAGAGAGAGAGAGAGAGAGAGAGAGAGAGAGAGACACAGACAGAGAGAGACAGAGAGAGAGAGAGAGAGAGATGGGGTCAAATAAACACAGTGAAGTACAAAATTACCCAGACCTTGAAGTTCTGTGCGCAAGAACACGACAAGAACATTTTCTCATGCAGATATCTGAAGATAGATGGGGGTAGCATTTTGCATTTATATGTAATATTTTCAGTGTCTTATTGGTGTGTTTGTATCGACATTTTTTGGCACTATGATAAGGTTTTGATCGTATATTCATAAGACTTCCATGTATCATATGAGGTTTTGTTTTGAACATATAACACAGGATAAAAAATCACATAAATGGCCAATGTGTGTGACCATTGTTGGAATTCTTAAATCTCTTGTCTATAGATGTTTCCAAAGAAGAGATGAGATACACAATTGGGGAAAGAAATCAATATTCCGTAGACGAGAGCGCGTGCGCATTTGGATGAAGATGGGGTGTTGAGCATCATCTCCCTTTCAGCGGACAAGGCAGAGTGAGTGGCCATGAATCAATAGTATGTGAATGAGGACAGTGCCTGTGCTGTACAGGAAAGAGACCAGGAATCAATAGTGTGTGAATGAGGACAGTGCCTGTGGCTGTACAGGAGAGAGACCAGGAATCAATAGTGTGTGAATGAGGACAGTTGCCTGTCGCTGTACAGGAGAGAGACCAGGAATCAATAGTGAGTGAATGAGGACAGTGCCTGTGGCTGTACAGGAGAGAGACCAGGAATCAATAGTGAGTGAATGAGGACAGTGCCTGTGGCTGTACAGGAGAGAGACCAGGAATCAATAGTGAGTGAATGAGGACAGTGCCTGTCGCTGTACAGGAGAGAGACCAGGAATCAATAGTGTGTGAATGAGGACAGTGCCTGTGGCTGTACAAGAGAGAGACCAGGAATCAATAGTGTGTGAACGAGGAGAGACCAGGAATAAATAGTGTGTGAACGAATGTCTTTGTCTCTGTCTCTGTCTCTGTCTGTCTGTCTGTCTGTCTCTCTCTCTCTCTCTCTCTCTCTCTCTCTCTCTCTCTCTCTCTCTCTCTCTCTCTCTCTCTCTCTCTCTCTCTCTCTCCTGTGCACCTGTCGGTGCACAGGAGAGAGAACATGAACCAATAGTGTGTTAATGAGGACAGTGTCTCTGAGTGTACAGGAGAGGGGCCATGAATCAATATTGCGTGAACGAGGACAGTGCCTCTGGCTGTACAGGAGAGAGACCGCTTTCAGTGGCGCAGAACGAGGCATTGCAGACAGGCTGCTGCCGCCGCTCTCACAAAAATGCCGTCGCTTGTCAGAGGTGTGCAGATCTCCCGCTCATTGACAACGATAAAAAAAAAAAAAAAAACCTCTCTCAGATTCACAGCATACATACTTGAAATCTTGAGTGAACCTTTTGAGTCTCTCTCCCCCTCTCTGTGTTACATGTATGTGTCAACAAACGCAGGAGCGAAAGGATTTTTAGTTGAAAGGGTTGTGCAAAGAGCATGGGATTTTTTCTGCAAACCATTCCTCTGTGCAAAGAACTATAAAATAAATAAAAACTAAAAAAAAAGAAGGAAAAATAACGTATGAAATAAAACCCCGTTAGTACAATGATGAAGGCATTAATATGAAAATGAAATTGTGCAAACATTCAAGAGGCTAATGTCTACAAGAGAGAGAGAGAGAGAGAGAGAGAGAGAGAGAGAGAGAGAGAGAGAGAGAGAGAGGAGAGAGAGAGGATATACAATGTATGGATGATGCTTTATTCATTTAGGCATTGGCTGCTCATGAATTGATACGTGAAGAACATAGAAAGCATTTTTGACAGTTTTACACACAAAGGGGATAACTATCTTTAACAACGACCGATCTTCATGCAGCATCACGGATCAGCTGTCTCTTTAGGTCTGAAAGCCTTATACAGAGACAAGGAATGCTCGCGTGTGACGTCAGGTTTTGTGCAAGACATCAATACACTTAATTTAAACAAATCAGGGTCGGCAGTATTTAGAGGGGGTGAATTTTTTTTCTCCTATCTGCCTTTAAAGTCGTTGGCAGCAGAGAACAAACTACACCTTCTTCCTCCTTCGCCACGTCACACCCAGGGCACGTCCAATGATGGCGGACACAAAGTTTGTTTCTGAGACGTTGCATGTTCAATTCAGATATGCTCAGTCAGTCCACACTTCAGTTTCTGATCTATTTCCCTTTGCCGATAGCGTTTCAAATCGTGATTAACATGTGACAAAGAGCGCATAGACCAGTTTTGTCTTTTTTTACAAGTGTGTGCAGAATTTGAATCACAGACATACAATGCACTGCACTCCGCATACTGTACAAATATGTGTGTATGTGCAATTGTTTGTTTTGTGTGTTCGCTTGCTTTTGCTTGTTTATTCTTTGCTTTCGCGAAATGTGTATGTGCGATTGTTGTTTTGCGTGTTTGTTTTTTGTTCTTTGCTTTCGTGAAACATATCAAGAAAAAAAAATTACAAGGCGCAAAGCATTTAACGTACTCCCAGTTCATCTTGTTCGGTATCGTTACGTTAAATTTGAGGTAGGCCTACACCTTTTAAAACTGGTATTTTAGTCCTCACTGAGCTGAAGCCTGTGTACCTACCAAATTTCATCCAAATCGGACAATATGTCAAGAATAACGGTTTTTAAAACGGTCAAATTTTGAAACACTATATGGTAGTACCATTTGAGTGTGATAACCTTTCTATATACGAAATTTTATTTTTTAAAAAAACCCACCAATATATAAGAAATAACGGTAAAATAACGATTTTAACGGTTATTTAACCAATGTACACTTTTGAAACTGGTATTTCAGTCCTCACTTGGCTAAAGCCTTTGTACCTACCAAATTTGATCCAGATCGGACATGTCAAGAATAACAATTTTTAATGGTCAAATTTTGAAACACTATATGGAAGTGCCATTTGTGTGTGATAACCTTTCTATATACCAAATTGCATTAAAATCCACCAATATATGAAAACAACGGCAAAATCACAGTTTTTTAATCGATTTTCAGCATAACATCACTTACATATGGAAAGAAGCTCTGATTTGTCATAAGATCATCCCCTAATCGCTTATAAATCGGCCAAGTACTTTATGAGATATTCCATAAAGAGAGAAAAACCGTTTGGGGCCGTTATAGCCGTTAGTAACGGCTATTCTGGTAAATAAAAACATCGGGCATCATCAGTGACCCATAATAAACATATCTGCAAATTTTCAGAAAGATCGGCCCTGAAGTTTTGTCTGGAGAGAGTGGAAACAGATTTTGACCATGGACAGACACACACAGACACACAGATAGACGCACAGACAGCATTTCTTCTTTCCCATTGTAAAGTACCCCCTGTTCTATAAGAACTGGGAATACAAAAATGTTGAATTAAGAAACATTATAAACGTCAAATAAAGTAAACGTAGATCTAGTTGCAAAGTGAGACGACTGCAGGCGGAAATCTAAACAAATCTTAAATATATGTTAGCGAACCGCCGAGAGAAACGTGAACAAACGAGTTACAAGACAAAACACGACGCGTTTCGACCTCTTTGGTCTTCTTCAGGCAAACGAAGACGAACAAGTTTGTCACTTAGCTCTGATCTCTTCAGAGCAAGGTAGGCGTTGAAAGTAAACGTAAACCGGTCGTGACGTAAGCAGGAGATGATGAACATGGTTGAGTTGTACGTCCTCATAGTGAAAGTTTTTTTATTTTTATTTTTTTTTTTTAGGGACATGTTGTTCTTTCGTGGTAGTCTTGGAGAATTGGCGTGTGCAGATTCAGCGTTTATCTGTCCATTCCTAACAGTTGTGACATCTCATCATCGTGGAAGAGGTGTGTCATTGTTCACGGCACTATTCATTGCAGTTGTTATTGCTTTGTCATTTCTGGTGATTTACCCTGACTTTGACGATGGTTTATTGTGTGCATGCTCTTCATCCGTTTTGCGATCAATTTTTACATCAATATTTCATGAATCCAACATTATGTTTTGAAACAAGACCATTGTATTCAAACGACAGGAAAGAATAGTGATTGTTTTTGTTTTACTCTTTTGCTTTGCGGGATTAAAGATAATGAATATGCTGATCAAGTTTCGAAATAGGGAGATAGAAATACTTCAAACATAATTGAACAGCCATATTATGTTATCGCGAAAAAAAAATCTGCAGTATTATGAAAAAGGGACACATTGGCAGTTTTTCCCCATTCTGACGCAAGCGAATCTTTTTGAACACATGCATATGACCCTACAAGGGATATGGAACCTTTCGCGTCTATATTCTACTTGAATTCTCCACCCACAAAAATAGTGCCCCCACCACATCCTCCTTCCTCCTCCTTCGAACTCTCCTTCTTTCCGCTGGTATGAAAACGTCTGATCAGAGATAGGGTGCAGAATTCTGAATAGGTATTAGATTGTAACTCCTTTCCCCTAACTCCACTCCTCTTCCCCTATTTTCTTTACTTGTGTTTATGTTTTCTTCCACAAAAGTGTCATCTCTTTTTTTTTTTATTTTGATCAGAGGAGTAAGCCAAATGGCCACTCAGATTTTTGGTTTGCATCTATAGCTTGTCTCTGGGCTCGTTTCGTTCCTCATGCAATGTATATGTGTGAGCCAGCGTACTACTCTTATAAAGATACTGCCCTGCCCCCCCCCCCCCCCCCCCCCCCTTCTTATTTTTTTTCCGGGGCGATCGAGGGCGGGGGGTATGGAGGGATAGACCGCTCCCTCTCTTCTCTTATTTTTTCACTTACGTGTTTAGTTGTCTGCTTCTTATTTCTTTATATCTCCTTTTCCTAATTCTTATGCCATGTATTCTGTTCTTTTCATTATAGAAATGCATGTTTAATCTGTCTGTCTGTTTGTCCCTCTGTCTGTCTGTCTGTCTGTTTGTCTGTCTCGCCTCTCTCTCTCTCTCTCTCCTCTCTCTCTCTCTCTCTCTTCTCTCTCTCTCTCTCTCTCTCTCTCTCTCTCTCTCTCTCTATGAGCGTGGATTATTTTTCCATGGACTGTTCTGTGATATTCTAGATTGGTACTGATGAAAAGAGACTCTTCTTTGCAACCGCACCTTGGATTTTTCTGAGAAAAAAAAAGTTACGTATTGCTTCACTTTGTGCGCGTTTTTTTTTATTCAGTATTTTTTTTTTATCCAGAATAAAAGCCTACAGTTTTTTTTTATCCTTTTTTTTTGTCCTTGGTGCGTGTGTGTGTGTGTGTGTGTGTGTGTGTGTGTGTGTGTGTGTGTGTGTGTTTGTGTGTGATCGATAAAATCTTATGCTTTCTAATCTGTAATCAATCTATAATGTGATTGGATTTCATGCTTGAAGTGTTTCGTAGAAAGTAAAGTATAATTCTTGGGCATGATTTTAAAGTGTCATGCACAGATGTAGAATATTCATGAACTTGTGTTATGTATAATGAGTGACATTGTTCACATTGTTAGATTACAATGTTTCCCTCGTCGAAAAACTGCTTGGTGCCGTGCTGGTTCCATAAGGCCTACAGTTACTGGATTTTCTCTCTGTTACCCTTCATCGAAAGATGTTTAAATCGTTTTGGGATTTTTTTCTGAGGGAAATGGGGTTGTCAGGAACGGTGCTTAAGTTCCTGGTCTTTGGATAATGGCTTTTGACGTGTGCTGATCAGAATTGCTTCTGTCTTGTCGTCATTGAGCTGAAGTTTGTTCTTTTTCAT
>JADBJO010004103.1:42500-50000 GCA_016801955.1 Conus betulinus | reverse complement strand
TCAGCAAGTCAAAATGTTTGTTTGAAATCACAATGTGAACAAGTTCCTTTTAACTCAGCAAGTCACAATGGTTGTTTGAAATCAGCAAGTCACAATTTAAAAAAAAATCAGAACGTCGCAATGGTTGTTTGAAATACGAAAGTCACAATATTCCTTTGGCATCTTTCCTTCCTGTAAATTATCACTTTCTTTGACCGGAAATCACCACGTCAAAATGGCCGTCGGTTCCTTTTCTTGCATCACCATGTCAGAATATTCCCTGGCTTCTTTTTCCATTACGATATCAACACATTCCTTTCTTTCTTTCTTCCATTACAATATCAAAGCTTTTCTTATCTTCTTTCTTCATCACAATATCAAAACATTCCTTGGCTTCTTTTTTCCATTACAATATCAAAGCTTTTCTTATCTTCTTTCTTCCATTACAATATCAAAACATTCCTTGGCTTCTTTTTTCCATTACAACATCAAAACATTCCTTCTTTTTTTCCACTACATCAAAACAATCCTTTCTTCCCATCTTCTTTCTTCAATATCAAAACATTCCTTGGCTTCTTTTTTCCATTACAACATCAAAAACATTCCTTATCTTTTTTTTTTTCCATTACATCAAAACATTCCTTGGCTTCTTTCTTCCATTACAATATCAAAGCTTTTCTTATCTTCTTCCTTCCATTACTATATCAAAACATTCCTTGGCTTCTTTCTTCCATTACAATATCAAAGCATTTATTGTCTTCTTCCTTCCATTATAACATCAAAATATTCCCTGCCCTGTTTCATCCATTATAACATAAAAGATTCCCTGACTTCTTTCTTCCATTCCAACATGAAAATATTCCCTTGCTTCTTTCTTCCATTACAATATCAAAACATTCTTTGTCTTATTTCTTCCATTACAAAAAAAAAATTCCCTGGCTTCACCATTACAATATTAAGACATTCTTGTCTTCTTTTTCTTCCATTAGAACATCAAAATATTCCCTAGCTTCTTCCATTACAATATTAAAACATCCTTTGTCTTCTTTCTTCCATTACATCAAAATGTTCCTTGGCTTCTTCTTTCTTCCAGCACATCAAAATGTTCCTTGGCCTCTTTGTTCTATTACAATGTCAAAGTATTCCACAAAATGTTCCCAACGTCTACAATATCAAAATGGTGTGCGGCTTCTTCATTCCATCATCATGACAACATCCTCTACAGCTTCTTCCCTTACTTATCCTCTTTATTCCTGGGATGACTTTTCTCCCCCCCCCCCCCCCCCCCCCCCCCCCCCCTCCCCCATTATCCTTGACACAGTCTAGCACTCAAGCTTGGGAGTGCTCTTTGCCCTATATCTGCCGCCATGGGAGATTTCATTTCTGAATGTTATTCACTTTCTTTTCTGCTCCAATATTTATGAAAATATGATGGAATACGAATTTGTGCTGAAGTTAGATTTTTACTGGCAGGGTGAGAGAGATTCTGGTGTCATTGGATTGCTCTTTAAAAGGCGGCTACTTTGGTTGATGTGTGGATTTGCTTGAGACTTGTATCTCATCACTTTTATTTTCACTGTGTCTGGATTGAGCCGTTTTTCTTCTTGACCTCTTTTGCCTCTTCAACTTCAACTATGTAAGAGAGGCGACACTTGTGAAGAGAGAGAGAGAGAGAGAGAGAGAGAGAGACAGAGAGAGACAGACAGAGATGGAGAGAAGAGAGACAGAGAGAGAGAGAGGGAGAGCACAGAGGCTTGTTTGCATCTTGCCCTCAAAAATGGAAGAGAGAAACACAAAAAACCACCCTCCAGACACAATCCATTCCAAGCAGAGACCCAGACGAATGATAATGATTGAAAATAATAACATTACAGACATAGCATTGTCAGACAGACAGAAATACAGAACATATAATAATCACACATAGAAATCAACATGATACTAAATCAATATTAAAACCAAGATCTGGGGGAAGGGGGTAGAAGAGAATTCCCCTTTCCTCTCTAGAGAGAGAGAGAGAGAGAGAGAGAGAGAGAGAGAGAGAGAGAGAGAGGAGAGAGAGAAAAGGGGGGGGGGGGCAAAGAAAAGAAACAGAGGGGTGGGGGAGAAGACAGACACAGAGAGAAGGGAGAGGGAGAGAACAGAGAACGACAGATAGAGAGAGAGAGAGGGGGGGGGGGGGAGAGAGGGGGACAGAGATAGAGAGACAGAGAGAAGAGGTGAAAAAAAGAAGAAGAGAGAGAGAGAGAGAGAGGGGGGGGGGTCATGTGTAGGGGATAAGACAGTCACACTGACAGACGTGACCCAAACAGGTCACGTCGACAACAGCCACATTTTCACTCTCTTCATTCGCTCACCCCACATACAGAAACAAACAAAGAAACAACCTAAAACCAGTCTACCGAAGCTAGGGGTATCTTGAGGGCAAAAGCTAATTATCCTCACTCTCCCTAGAAAGAAAGAAAATTGAATTACATCCTCCCTTCCTAATTCCTACTGAGCCCTGGGGAAGAAATGGAAGCCACATACACACACACACACACACACACACACACACACACACACACACACACACACCACCCACGCGCGTGCGCGCGCGCGCGCGCGCGCGCGCGCGCAACACAAAACACACGCAAACACACACACACACACACACACACACACACACACACACACACACACACACACACACACACACACACACACACACACACACACACACACACACGCGCACGCGCACACACAGAAACACAGAAACACGCGCGCGCGCGCGCGCGAGTGATAGAAAAACAATAGGGAAAAGAACTCGAGAAAGAAAAGACGAAAAAGAATGAAAGAAAAAAAAAGTAGAAGAGAAAGAAAAGACGAGAAAGAATGAAAGAAAAACAAAGTAGATAGACCGAAGGACAAATGTGGAGAAATTGAAAGAAGATAAAAAGAGAAAAAAGATAGAACGAGGGATGAGTAAGAAGAAAGGGAAAGAAGAGAAAACAGAAAGGATAGAGTGAGGGATAAATTTGAAGAAAGGGAAACGAGTTAGGTAGGTTTCCTGCAGGTATCGGTATGACCTCGGTTCCCTCTGAATAGATCCCGAATTGCCTGTCACCCAACTCTAGGAGAGGTAGTGATGGTGATAATGGTAGTAGAAGTGGTAGTAGTGGTAATGTTGGTTGTAGTAGCAGCGTTGATGGTGGTAGTGGTGGTAGCAGTAGTAGTGGTGATGGTGGAAGTGGTGGTGATAGAGGTGATAGTAGTAGCAGTGGTGATGGTAGTAGTAGTGGTGGTGGTGGTGGTGGTGGTGTGGTGGTGGTGGTGATGGTGGTGGAGGTAGTGGTACTAGTAGTAGTGGTGGTGGTGGTATAGGTATAGTAGTAGTAGTAGTAGTAGTAGTAGTGGTGCAGGTGGTAGTAGTAGTAGTAGTAGTAATAGTGGTGGTAGATGGTAGTGGTGCAGTAGTAGTAGTGGTGGTGGTGGTGGTAGTAGTAGTGGTGGTGGTGGTAGTAGTAGTAGTAGTAG
The DNA here is from genome assembly GCA_016801955.1 of Conus betulinus. Lineage (NCBI taxonomy): Eukaryota > Metazoa > Mollusca > Gastropoda > Neogastropoda > Conidae > Conus > Conus betulinus. Next base: position 46,505 of record JADBJO010004103.1, on the reverse strand, counting down.
TAGTAGTAACAGCGCGCGCGCGCGCGCGTGTGTGCGCGCGTGTGTGTGTGTGTGTGTGTGTGTGTGTGTGTGTAATACCAGTTTTAAAGCACCACGCACTGAAACGTTTCCAGTCTAAACCTTCCGGTCATTTTCTTCATTTACAACATGACAACTATAAGAGCATATGATTAACTTTCTTTGATTGTTAAAGAAATTGAAGACACAGATGGACGGGATTTTGGTGCTGGTGTGCACACTCAGCTGGGAAATGCTTAAGTCGGTTTTTAAATCTATATTTTGAAGGATAATCGCAGTGAACATAATTATGCTATGCGTTATATACAATAGCTATCGCATGGTACCACACGGAGAAAATACTACTTCATTATTATAAATTGTATAATCATGTATAGTGTTCAAGTATTATCAATTCACAAGAAGAGAGAAAGTGGGGGTGTGGGTGGGTGGGGGGGGAGGGGGGTATGGTGGAGTGAGCGGTGTGTTTAGTTTGCCTGTATGTACTTGTAGTTGGAAAACTCAGAGGATTGTGCTTAGTGATTTTTGTTTGTTTGGGTATGTGTGTGTATCCAACAAAAAGAAAACAATTTTCCTCGGTATACATTGAACTCTCACTCAAATCCATTCAAACCGAAAAAAAGTTATTCATCCCTAATAACGTTTCACGGATTATTTACTACGATATGTCAGACATGTACAAATATGATTAATAACAAAAATATGTGGTAATTTGTATCCGGAAATGTACAGCAAAGAGAAAGATCATGTTGATGATAGAATGGAGAGGAGAGAAAGAAGGAACTGTGGGAATGGAAGACAGAATGAGGAAAGAAATAAAAAAAATGTATTAAAAAGAATGGCAACCCCTCGAGGATATACTCTACATACACATGTAAAACAGGACCGTATTGCCTTCAACATCTTTCTGACCATTCACATTTTGCATCGAAACGTCAGAATGTGTGACATCATTCCGTTCGATATCGTGTGGATCAACAGCTTACATCCTAAAACCGTCAACACATCCCCGATTCAACAGAATACCCGTCTGGCACCGCCGGATTTCCACATGCCGCGCACACGGATTTCCACATACGTGCTAACAATTAATGAAGGATTATCAGTTCAATCAAGAAAGAAAACTACTTTGAAAGTGAGAAAACTGCTGGTGGAAATCGAAGCAAACCTTTTAAGTTTGCAGTAAAGAAAACTGTTGAGTGCCTCCACACCTGGCCACACGTTCCCAGACTTTCGTCAACAACCAGTGTCATTCAACTAAAAGAGATGTCAGGGGGCTTCTACCTCCCCCCCCCCCCCCCCCCCCCGTCGTCCAGAAGTTGCTCAGCTGTCGGTCTCCCGAAACAAAGGTGCGACGTCCAAACGACGGTGTGTGTGTGGGGAGGTGGGGGGGGGGGGGGGGGGGGGGGGGGGGGGGGGGTTGCAGGGAGGGGGGGTGGGGGGTGTTTACTGTGATGCATTTGATATCTTATATTGTTTGCGATGTCAGAACAAGACAGTTCGAAATTCTCCAGCCTGTGTATTCAACAAGCGGCAATTTGCACTCATGCTCTGTGTGCCTATTTGTGTTCCGGCGTGGTGTTGGTAATACTGCAGTCTGCTTCAGTTTTCAGAAAATGCCACAGATTGTTATGAAAAAAGCCCTGTTAAATATGATCTTAAAGAACGATACTGAGAAAGGGGATGGAGGTGGGTTGAGGTCTAGATGGGCTCCGAGAGTTTGTATCTCCAGGTGCGCCAGCCCCACCCCCTTCCCCATTTCCCATCCCTTTGCTTGACGTTTTGGCGGGAGCAAATATTGAATTGTGCTGTTGTACTGCATGCCGTGTGATGACCTGATCAGCACAAAGTTGAGGTTTGGCAGCTGAGGGTCAGACAGCATCCGGCACACATTTTTTTCTGTCTCTTTTTCTTCAGTGCCACTCCAGTAGCATGGCATCCACGTCGCTCATTCCACCACTCCCCCCCCCCCCCCCGCATCCTACGCCCACAGCCAAAGTCTGACCTGTCCTGCCACGCCTGGAACCGCAATCCACAGGGATCAATCAATGTCAAGCCGTAATGAGGCAACCCATCAGAGGAGACACTGCACTGCTGCCGAATCACTTCCTTGGTGTTCTGTGGTGCCTGTTCCGGACCAACATGCACCAGCCACTACCTACTAATTCCCCTACTGACGACAATAACAGCTTAGTCGCAGAGGTAGCGTGAGTGAGTTTTCCCTCTTGGGGGCGTCACAGTGATCGTCAAAGACTTTCCCATGACGTCGCCAATGCTGGTGACGCTGACAGAACGAAACTAAGGTCACCGGCGTGGAATGTAATGGAAACTGAGGTGACCGTGTAAGCCTGGCATGAAAGATCGCAAACGTTACGACATTTCATGTGCTGTTCGATGAGGATGATGATGATGATGAAGATAATGCTACGGATGTCCAGTCTGGTCTGAAACTGCAGAGCAGGGCTGAATTTCATGCTTATTTTCATGACACATCCCTGCATCAACCAGGCTCGCGAGATACAGATACCTGCAGTGTTGGTCAGAAAATTTGAGCAACACTCTCAGAGATGCACCCATTCACTGGAGGAAACTCGGCCGTGTGGTCCCAGTCCTTCCAGCTGAGCCCCTAGTAAACTGTGGTTAGGAGCTGGTCGCGACAGAAACTCCCAATAGTAAGTGAATCTGAAGGGAATGGAACGCATGACCTCCAAGTTTGGAGTCCGTTAATCTGACCACTTCGCCGAGGCCGTTCAACGAGACATTTTTTAAATGTAGATTTGCTGGAGATCTTGTCCTGGGAAGTACCACACGACATGATTTTGTATTTCTGTTCAAGGATATGAAAAGAAAAATTTTTATTTTATTATTATTTTTTTTTTTTTTTTTTGGGGGGGGGGGGGGGGGGGGGGGGGGGGGGGGGCGGTGGGGAGGGGGGGGGGGGAGGTGTGACTTGTTTTGACATGACGATTTGGATAAGTGTTTCCGAATGGTTGTCCGCGGCAGGAAGGCGAGTGGGATTAGGAATGTTGAAGCTCAGGTTCATGTGTACATTGCTCGGTGAGGGTTACGGTCAACTGGATTTCACACATTATTTTGACCACCGTGGTCAGTCCTATCAAAATCACGTTCTTCACAGCTTAGCCGACATGTTTGTTTGTGTGTTTGTTACCATGGCACTGGCCATGTAAAACACACTGTCGTCTCAACGTGAGTAGTCTAGGGCTCTTTTAAATTTAACTCACACGAATCGTGAATGTTTTTAAGTCAGCCCTTACCAAGTCAGTTTCAATGAAAACATTTTTTTTTTTTCTGTCCCAACGTCTGCGCCACCTCAGAGGCAGTGCACCCACGCCGCTCACTCCGACACCCCGTCCACAGCCACAGCCCGGTCAGCCCCGCCGCAGCCCCCGACACTGGTAATCCACCGGAAGCAGTCCATGTCAAGTCGTCAAGAGGCAACCCACAGGAGGAGAGACACTGCACCGCTGCCGAGTCACTTTGGTGGTGTTCAGTGGCGCCTATTCTGATCAAACATACGCAGGACACCACCTACTAAGCCCCCTACTGACGACAATAATAGCTTAGTCGCGGAGCCGGCGTAAGTGAGCTCTCCCTCCGGACGGCGCCACCACGTCCGTCCAACGACAGCCCCCATTGACTCGCCGATACCGGTGACCCCGACGGAACCAAGACCACAGACGTGGACAGGACATCGAAACTGAGGTCACCATGAGAGCAGGACATGAAGGGTCACAGAATTGGAGACATTTTTTTTTTATGCTGATCGATGAGAATGAGGATGATTAAGATGATGCTACGGATTTCCATTTCGGTCTGAGACTACATGACAGGGGCTGTACTCTACGCTTCCTTTCATGATATATCTCGGCGTCAACCAGGCCCGAGAGATACAGGCACCTGCAGTGTTGGTCATGAAATTTGAGCAACACTCTCAGAAACGCATCCATAAGTGGATAAAACTCGACT
>JADBJO010004103.1:32500-35000 GCA_016801955.1 Conus betulinus | reverse complement strand
TGAAATAGCAAAGGCTATTGAACTGAAACCCACCGCGACCCATTCTACGATAAGTAAAGTTACAAAGCTTGTGTGGAAGAATGAAAGGAAAAAATTGATTACTGTGCACTGTTTAATGATAATGATGTCAAGAAACTAGTTCAAGATGCTAGTAATTTCAGAGATCTTGATATTGATGCGTCATTAGCCTCATTCATTGGTGGTCTCAAGATGGTGGAAAAAGTATGTTAAAGACGTTTAGGGTAGATAGTTTCAGACAAAAGCCATGGTTTGACAGAGAATGTGCCGAAAAAAAAAAAACGTGAAGTAAGCTTTACGAACATTTCGCAGAGTTTGCAGCACTATGTAAAAATGATGCTGACAATGATAGTAAAAAGCTACAAATTATATGCTACAGATATATGTATGTGATTTCAAGGAAACAGTATAAAAATCTGCTTAGCGTTAAGAGGTCCGAACATAAACATTAAATTCTAGATACGTTCGTGAATAGCGGTGGCGATCCTAAACGGTTTAGGGGAACTGTTAAATCTGTTCTTATATCTAAAGAACTAAAGCATAATGCGATCACTTCTAGTGAATGGTTTGATCATTTCAAGATGGTTTTTAATAGTGATCGTCTAACGATACTGATTTACCAGATTTTGAAGGTACTTTTCAAACTACTTGCCTGTAGACATGAACTTGGACTGAGTTCCACTAGACAGAGCGATAGAGCAATGGGAAACTGAGGATGCTATAAAAGATTTGAAATATGGAAAGGGCATCTGGTTCCGATGGATAAAGTGGTGAATTTGATAAAAACTCATCTCAAGATGTCATTTTATTTTTAATTCAATACTTCAATAAACTGTTTGATTCTGGCAGTTTTCCAAAAAGTTGGTCTCAGTCTATAATTCTACCTCTGTATAAAAAGGGTGATCCTGATTGTCCTGACAATTACAGGGGTATTTCTTTGCTAGATATTGGAGGCAAGGAGTACAGTTATATCGTTAATAAAAGACTTACTGAGTGGGTTGAAGATAATGATTTAATTGATTCATCTCAGGCTGGTTTTAGACGAAATCATAGCACGATTGATCACATTTTTACTCTTTTGGCACTAATTCAAAGCAGTTTCTCAATCGGAGCAAGCTATAGGTTGCCTTTATTGATTTCAAATAGGCCTTTGACTAAGTTAACAGGCACTACCTTTCGATGATATTAAAGAAGAAAGGAATCAGAGGTATATGTATTTGTAATTTGTATTTGCATAGCTAATGTAAAAGTGAACAACCAGTGCACTGAACCATTCTTCTGTACCCGTGGCTTGAGACAAGGAGACAATTGCAGTCCGGTTTTATTCTCACTATTCATTAATAAACTTGCAATTGACATAATCCGTAATGGTAAACACAGTGTAAAGCTATCCCCAGATTTAATGGACATTTTGATACTACTTTTTGCTGATGATGTTCTGTTATTTTCTTTCTCGGTTACTGATCTGCAACGACAGCTGAATATTTTGAGGGATGCCTCGCTTAGAATGAGGCTGCCAGTTAATTTAGATAAAACTAAAGTGGTCGTCTTTCGCAAAGGCGGTTACATTGCAGCGAGAAGAAAAATGTTTTTTTTTTTTAAGTAGCAATAAGCTAGAAGCGGTCAATCAGTATAAATACCTTGGTATCATTTTTTCTCCTTCCCTCTCTTTCTCTTACCGTATGAAAGATAGAGCCGCGAAAGCAAAGAGAGGAGTTGTTTGTATCTTACAATTGCTGTGGTCCCTCGGTGAAAAGCATCCAAAAGTGTTCTTTGAATTATTTGATAGTCAAATCCTACCAATGCCAATATTCGGCTCTGAAATTTGGGGATTGATTGCAAACCAGAATTTGATTGAAAAAGTACATCTGCGTTGAAAAAAAAATGCTTAAAGTTAGCGTTAAGACACCTAATGTTCTCGTCTATGGTGAATGTGGTAGACATCCTCTTTATTTTTATACTTATACAATATGTGTTAAATATTGGTTGAAACTTTTGAGAACGTCTTATGAGCGTCTGCCTTTAAATGTTATAAAACACTGTTAGCTCTTCATTATAAAAATCAGAACAATTGTGTTTTTCCCGTATGCTTTACTTTATACAAATATGGGTTCGGACGTGTCTGGGAACACCAAGGTATTCAAAATATTGATCTTTTATCAGATAATTCAAGCAAAGGCTAATCGATTGTTTCATTCAAGGATGGGAGGCTCAGTTGAGAGATAAAAGTGATGTACATTTTACGCATCTTTCAAACTATCGGTACAACTCAATACTTATTCGACCTAAAACAGTGTGTATTGAAAAAAACAGATTTAGATTAGGTGTTTCAGCATTACGAACGCATCGGTACCGATACACTTATAATGTCTCCCCTAACTGCCCATTTTGTGAGAGTGCCCCAGAAAGCAAATTCATTTTATATGCGTCTGTCCCAAATACTCAAATGCTAGAGAAAAATACATACCCCGTAAGTATTACA
>JADBJO010004103.1:25000-27500 GCA_016801955.1 Conus betulinus | reverse complement strand
CTGTTTGGTTATATATATATATATATAATATATATATATATAATATATATATAATGCTGAACAATTAAGTAGTGGGAAAAAAAGTGCAGGCTAACAATTCTTCAGTCATTATGATAATGACTTCGCAAAGATTTGAACTTTTAGAGAAATAATAAAAAAAAAAAAGATGAAGAAAATTGGGAAAATATTTTATAAATATGAAAAACTCTTCACTAGCTGCCTGAGGGAAACCATCGCGATCCCTTGTGAAGGCAAATCTATTTGTATCGCCTGCTCCTAGGCTTTTCGTCCGCTGGATCGGACTCATCAGGGAGAAACAGCTGATTGTGTCTGCGCTCCTGGTGTCAAATAGAGACACACCACAGTCCATAATTCTGCGGTGTTCTCACCACCAAGGGTTCAAAAAAGAATCCAACAGCACCCCGAAAGCAGCCAGCGAAGGATAGTAAATAGAATAAAAACGAAAGTGGGAGAGAGGAAAAAAGTTGCTGAAAAACTAAAAGCATTATTCAAACAGTATAAAATGTAGGGCACAATCTTTGAGCCTATGCCTGAGGATCCATTCAAGGATACAAGGGAGATCAAAACATATGGAACAGTCTGAGTGGTCAGCTCTGCTGTTCACTAACTCAAGCAATGTCAGTGGCTAAGAATTGTGCAGGACAACCTTTACTTTGGATCTCCTAGAGATGCAATCTCCCACTGATTGACCAAACAATTTAATGCTGAACAATTAAGTAGTGGGGGAAAACAAGTGCAGGCTAACAATTCTTCAATCATTATGATAATGACTTCGCAAAGATTTGAACTTTTAGAGAAAAAAAATGAAGATGAAGAAAATGGGGGAAAATATTGTAAATATGAGAAATCCTTCTCTAGCTGCCTGAGGGAACCATCGCGATCCCTTCTGAAGGCAGATCTCTTTGCATTGCCTGCTCCTAGTCCTTTCGTCCACTGGATTGGATTCATCAGGGAGACACGATATATATATATATATATATATATATATATATATATATATATATATATACGAAACCCTAATCGTCTCGCCATAAACAAGATCATTAGGCGTCTGCCTATTCACACCCAGAAATCTTTTTAAAGCGAAAAGATGTACAGATTCACAATGCATTGCAGCGTTATCTAATCCCCATAATTCCGATCCGTACTGTGCAATTGGCTGCACTTGATTATCGAAGAACTTGGAAAATACATGAAAAGACGTATTGTTGAGAACATATAACTTTTTCATAATACAAAGCAAAACATTTTTGGCCTTGCTAGCGAGATCCTTGCAAGCACTAACAAAACTCAGACGAGTAGAGAAAAGTATACCCAAACTATCTATAAGCATTCACAACAGGAGTGGAAACATTACTATATAGCCATCGTTCTCTTGCACTCAAATAACCACCTTCACGAAAACACAGTAAGATTACTAAAAGACAAATTAACTTTCAGGTGGAGAGATGCAGCTGAGCGGTGTAAAACTATTCAGTTGTGTCTGTAAACCTATAATTGTCTTTGACATCAAAATCACGTCATCAGCCAGTAACAGAATAAACAATTCAAATGCATCAAAAGTCAACCAAACCCCGTTTCTCTCGTTATTAGTTGCCTCAATTGCTAGATCGTTGATGAACAGTGAAAATATAAATGGACTACAGGCATCGCCCTGTTTAACCCTGGCCGAACATTGATATAATCTGTAAATTTAGCCCCACGACGAACTTCTAGCTTTCACCTCATTGTACATGCTTCTAATACATCTGTAAAATTTACCCTTAATACTGTTTTTAATCATAATTGGCCAGAGGATATTTCTATTAATGGAATCGAAAGCTTTTTTCAAAAATCAATGAAAGCTACGTATAATTTTCGATTAAAAGAGGACTGTTTTTAAACTAGAGTCAACCATGTGAACATGTGGTCAACAGTCGAATAACCCTTTTTAAATCCAGCTTGATAATCACCCATAATATTCTTTTTCCTCAACCCATTCTTCAAGTCTGTTATTCGTTATCATCCCAAACATTTTACTGCTAATGTTACAAAGAGAAATACCTCTGTAATTTGTTTGGATCATTAGCTTCACCTTAAAAAAAATAAGCACAGTCATTGATTCTGTTCAACTCGCTGGGACCACACCATCATCAAATAATTTGTTGAATGATTATAGACAGAGCTGCACAACATGGGTAGAAGAATTTTGTTAAACAACTCACCAATGATTCCATCGGGACCAGCTGCCTTGCGATTTTTTAATTTCTTAATTGCTAGTAATACTTCCTCTTCACTTATGGGACGATTCATATAAACATCAGAGTCACCTTCAAACACCTCTTGATCTAATTGAATATCATCGTTGGATTGTAACAATGCTTGAAAATGCTGAATCCTTACGTCTACTGTAATGTTATTTCTAGGCTGTCATCTTTCTGGTGATATCCTGTGGACAACATCCCAAAACTCTTCATGAGACTTTATAGATGTAATAAGC
>JADBJO010004103.1:7500-15000 GCA_016801955.1 Conus betulinus | reverse complement strand
TCTGGAGAGAACACCATGAGTTGCAGACAACCTGAATGATGGATCACTCAATACATCCATGCCTTCTTATCACCATTTCTTCACAGGACATTCGCCATAGTTGCTCTGTCAGTGTTCTTCAGATCAGTCCTCATTCCATCACAGAACAATATAAATTTTTAATGATCATTTACAGTCAGTGCACTATCTGCGACTGGCTGTTTACGTCTGGAGGTCAGAAAAGTCATCAAAGAGGACACATGACAAATGACAGGACAGAAGCCAGACACCTCACTGATCTTGAGGTGGAGTTGGGGCTGGAGAGGACAAGCCCTCAGGAAGTCACCATTGACCCGGCATGCTGGTCAGCAACAGTCACACTCAATATGGAGTTGCTGGTGACTGCCGAGCTCCGAGGATGCAAAAACACACATGGTGTGTGCTACAGATTGTGATCCACATCAGTTGTTTTACATAGGTAGTTCATGACTCTTACTGACATGGCCATTGGTCAGTTATCATGTCGGCCACAGAAGACCCATGTCTGTGTGATTAGCAGGCATCTGAAGTGTCAGTGGTTGTTTGTGCTGAGCAGGATTTCATGGGCTGTTGGGACATTTGCTGGCAAGAAGAAACAGCTCTTTGTCCTTGCCCACCATCACAAGCAGAATGCTGGGCTGCAAGAGAGGTCTTATAGAAAATAGCCACAAAAAGACACTACACACTTACATATATACACAGTCTGAGGTGTTAAGCATGGATATTGCATATTTACATATATGCAGTCCAAAAATGTTTCACACAGATATTTACACACTTACATATACACACAGTACCAAACAATGGTGTAATATGGATACTGCACTCTTACATATGCACACAGTCACAAAATATGTTTACCAGGATGGTGCACACTTACACATACACACAGTCAAACAGATGTGTAACATGGATACTGAACAATTACATGATTACACTGCGACAAAAGATGTTTTTTTTATGGATGCAGCACACTTACATGCTCAGGCAGTCCACAAAGATACGCAATATGGATATTGTACACTTACACACACACACACACACACACACACACACACACACACACACACACAACACACACACACACACACACACACACACACACACACATACACACACGCACGCACGCACGCACGCACGCACGCACGCATATATACGTATGTGTACGTATGCATATGTACAGTCTCAAAAGATATGTAAAATCTCTCTCTCTCTCTCTCTCTCTCCTCTCTCATCTCTCTCTCTCTCTCTCTCTGTATGTGTGTGTGTGTGTGTGTGTGTGTGTGTGTGTGTGGTGTGTGTGTTGTGTGTGTGTGTGTGTGTGTGTCCATGACCATTGATTCCAGTTTTTACAAGGGAGAAATATGACAGACGAAGGGAAGGAAGGAGGAGTGGAGGAGACAAATAAAAGAAGGGATTAGACAAACAGACAAACCTATGTACACAGGCTATTCACCAACTCCTAATTTTCTCCTTACTGCCAATTACCACAAAAATCTTCCGCACAAACAATCCACTCCTTGGCAAGCTCCACCCCCTTCTCTCCACCTTACAAAGCCCCCTTCATTCCCCTCCCCCCTCCCCCTACAAAGACATCACGTCCTTTCCCTCCCTGCCCTTCCTAGCTGCCGCTCTGGTCACCCCCCCCCCCCCCCCCCCCCCCACACTTCTCCTCCCACTCACACCACCACCCTCCCAGCGTCCAGTGACGCAGTAGAGGGCCGTGTGTTCAGCACCTCTGTTGACAGTTCCTGGCTTTCCCCCAGACAGCCGAATGCTCGGCATCCTGGCTGGTTGCCATGGTGAGCAGTCTGAAACAGTGCCGTGGCTGTTCTTTTTCTTTGGATGCCCTTATTTGTCTGTCTGTCGGTCGGTCGGTCTGTCTGTCTGTCTGTCGGTCGGTCGTTCTGTCTGCCTGTCTGTCTCATGTTACCTCTGCTTATATATTCTGTTATGTCTTTTGGAAAGAAACATTGCAGATCATTATAATGCTGTTGAAGACAATGATGATGGTGATAATAATGATTTCATTGTCATTGTTGTTGCTGCTGGTGTTTCGTTGCTCTTGCTGTTTGGTATATATTGTTAGAACAATCGCCTGAAATGTGTGAACTGTTATTCATTCCCATTTTGTTGCTGCTATTGTTATCTAGATATTGTCACTGTTCTTGTCCACTTTCAAATTGCAAAGACTTTTGACATTAAATCTATCTGTCTATCTATCTATCTATCTATCTATCTATCTATCTCTATCTATCTATCCATCTATCTATCTATCTATCTATCTATCTATCTATCTATCTATCTATCTATCTATCTATCTATCTATGACAAACATTCTTGATTCGAGTTGAAATTATCATTTTCTTGTTCACACTGTGGTTTCTGAAAGACTTTTTACATTTGCAGGGGGCCCATAGTCAAATGGGCAGATCGTTTGTCTGTGTTTGTCTGCGGAACTGACGGTCGTGAGTTGGAACTATTCATGGGGTAGGAGTTTTTTGTTGTTGTGTTGTTGTTGTTGTTGTTGTTGTTGCTTAAAAAACCTATTCTGTCCACCCAGCAGTGAATGCGCGCCTGGTGTCAGTTCAGGGAGAAACATAGGTGGCAGAAAGAAGGGGATGAGCTCCACCTTCTATTATACCCTAAAACATGGCGAACCCCTGACCATTTGCTGCCCCTCTGGCCAGTAGGCGATAGGAACTTTAGCCTCAACTTTAATCTAAATGTATGCGCAAGATCTTCCCAGTTTGGGACAGTTCTTTTTTTTTTTGCTCATGTGGACGTGCTCCTCTTCAGCAGGTAAACAGGATCCTGTAACAAACCTGATGAACTGCTCACGGTGTGAAACTGTTGTTGGTTGCTGGGCCTGTTGACCTCTATTGTAGAGATACAATAAAACTGAAGAGCTCCACTGGAGAAGGATTGTTTCTCAGGCCACCTTTCCATTGAACTCAAGTCCACTTTTCGAAGTTATGTATTTTAACTATGATGGATTTTGGTGTTTGCAACATACCTTGTCTGGAAATTGAGGGCACACGGGCCGATGTTACATTACCATTTCTATTTTTATTAATATGTCCTGCACACAACCCGTCAACCCTTCAAGGCTGTGGAACAGCATCCAGTGTCTTAAAACTTCAGGATTAAAAAAAAAACTAATTGTTAATCCTTTTGAATTTTCTTCCTACTTACTGGCGCCCATACCCTTTTTATACTTCTAGTTCTGATACTTGGATGAATATTAGTCTACGGCTAACTTGAAGATGCATCTCATCAGCAAGAAACCAGTTCCATTGGCAAGCTTGAAGAACTCTGTACAGGGCAGAGAGCAGCGAGCACCGGCTGGATCCTCTGGCCTCCGGATTAACGGAGCAATGACATTGCCCAGCTCTCACTGGAGGAGCATTACTTCTCATGCCTTCTTCCTCTTACCTGGAAGTCTGTCTTTTAATGCTATCTTTTTAACCGGCACGGATTTTGGTGCTCGCTCCACTCTCTATCTAGAAACTAAAGGCATCTTGGCTGAGCGTTTATCATTTCTACTTTTGCATGTCTTAACCAATGTGCGATTTCTTCAAAATTGTGGAGCAGCATCCTGAGTTTAAAAATATGCATGTATGTATGTATGTATGTATGAAACCTTTATGGTTCAACGGAGAGAAAGGCGGTTACATCAATGCACTGTGGAGTGCACAGAGCTAGATGAGGCACGTATAACATCTAGGTCATCCACTGCATCCGTCTTTATCTCCAACCGTACAACTCTTCCTCACTTTAATCAAAGTCATCGCGCATGTCATCAGTCATCCTTCATCCTATCCCTTATCACCAAGTCCTCTGGCGATGGGCGAGCGACGAAGCGACAGGTGTGGGTACACTGGAAGTTGTAGCCGCAGACCTGCACACTGGCGGCTCAGGCCATATGGTCGGCCGTCGCTGAATCGGAGCAGCAGTGGCGGTAGGCCCCCCCCCCCCCCCCCCCCCCCCCCTTCCCGAGCGACTGAGCAGCCCCTTTTAGGGATAACACTGCTCACCTCCATGGCATGAGGAAGGGGCTAGAAAAGGTGCCCTAAAAACATTGCCTGCTCCACATCACCCTATCCAGCATACCACGGCTGGCGGGGACCCTATCGTTGCGGTCGAAACAAGACAGAAAAAAGAAAAACGAGGATTACTCCTCTGAACCTGGCCACATGGAACGTCCGCACGCTTCTTGACAGGGACGCCTCGGATAGACCACAGAGGCGTACAGCCCTCATTGCGCATGAACTTGCGAGATATATGAGATTGACATCGCTGCCCTAAACGAGACCAGGCTGGCTGGGGAGGGTGAACTCTGTGAACGAGGCGCAGGCTATACCTTCTTTTGAGAGGGGCGTGGGACCTGAGGAGAGACGTGGGGCTGGGGTTGGCTTTGCGGTGAAGTCAACACTTGTCGGCAAGCTGGTTGGCCCGCTTAAAGGAGTGAACGATCGTTTGATGACATTGAGGCTCCCTCTCTCATGAGGCAAAACTTTGCCACCATTGTCAGCACGTATGCACCCACCATGACCAACCCAAATGAGGCCAAAGACAAGTTTTATAAAGACTTGGATGCCGTCATCACCACGCTGTTCCATCATTCACTGTGCGAGAGTTGGCAGTGATCGCACCACCTGGGAAGGCGTGATTGGAAAGCATGTGGTTGGCAACTGCAAATAGCAACGGTCTGCTTCTCCTTCAGATATGTGTCGAGCATAATCATGATCACCACACCTTCCGCCTCCCTACCCACAACAGGACATCATGGATGCACCCGCGATCCAAACATTGGCATCTCAATGACTATGTCATCGTGAGGAAGAGGGACAGGCGGGACGAGTGAGGGTCACGAAGCCATGTGCGGCGCGGAGTGCTGGACAGATCATCTCATCATCGTCTCAAAGCTCAGGCTTCATGTCCAGCCCAAGAGAGGTCCTCAAGGCGTAAAACCACCAAAACGTCTGAATGTCAGCAAGCTCAAGGTCGTCAATACTAAACAGTCCTTTGTTGACATCCTGGAAACCCGCTTGGAGTCCACTATACTGAATGACCACGATGTGGAAGCAGCATGGGCCGCACTTCATGAGATTGTGTACAGCACACTATGGAGTGTCTGGGACCCACAACCAGGATGCACAAGGACTGGTTCGATGAGAACTGCACTGAAATCCAGCAGCTTCTAGAGGAAAAACATCGTGCTCTCAAAGCGCACATCGACGACCCACAGTCAACAGCAAAGAACGACGCGCTGAGAAACATACACAGAAACATCCAGCAAAAGCTGCGCCAGATGCAAGACTCCTGGCTGAGCAACAAAGCTGATGAGATTCAGGGCTTTGCAGACAGGAATGACATGAAAAAAACTTCTATAATGGCTTGAGAGAAGTCTAAGGCCCCACCACCTTGGGCTCATCTCCACTTCTCAGTGCAGATGGATCAACGCTGATCACAGATAAAGAGAAAATACAAAAGAAAGATGGGCTGAAACACTTTGATAGCATATTGAACCACCCATCCACCATCAACAATGAGGCCATCGATCGACTACCCCAAATTCCGATCGATGAGACGCTGGACGCCATACCAACTTTGGAGGAGACTCTGAAAGCAATTCGTCTGTTATCCAGTGGCAAAGCGCCTGGCTTAGACGCAATACCAGCTGAGGTCTACAAAGAGGGTGGTGGCGGCTCTGGTGAACAAACTTCATCAGGTCCTTCAGATCATATGGCAGCACGAGACAGTTCCCCAGACCTTAAAGATGCCTCCATCGTTCATCTCTACAAACACAAAGGAAACCGTCAGGTCTGCGATAACTATCGTGGAATCTCCCTGCTATCCATCGCAGGCAAGATCCTGGCTAGAGTTCTTCTCAACCGGCTCAACACACATCTTGAGCAAGGTCTCCTACCAGAGAGTCAGTGTGGCTTCCGGAAAGAACGCGGGACCATCGACATGGTGTTTGCTGCCAGACAGCTTCAAGAAAAGTGTCAGGAACAGAATGTCGGCCAGTACTCCCCATGTTGATCTGACCAAAGCCTTTGACACTGTCAGTAGGGAGGGGCTTTGGAGAATTATGGCGAAGTACGGATGCCCCAAAGTTCATTGCCATCGTACGCCAACTTCACGACGGCATGCTGGCCAGAGTCCAAGACAACGGCGAGACATCTGAACCGTTCCCAGTCTCAAACGGAGTGAAGCGAGGTTGTGTTCTGCTCCCACCCTGTTCAGCCCTCATGTTCTCGGCTATGTTGACTGACGCATTCAGTGACGCGGAGATAGGCATCGTCATCAAGTACCACACAGATGGATCAGTCTTCAATCTCAGGAGACTTCAAGCGAAAACCAAGGTCTCGACGGACACTGTCAATGACTTCCTCTTCGCGGACGACTGTGCCTTCAACGCTGTCTCAGAAGCCACAATGCAACACAGTGTTGACAAGTTCTCTGCTGCTTGCAACAACTTCGGCTTGACAATCAATACGAAAAAGACTGAAGTGATGCACCAGCCAGCCCCGGGAAAGCCATACGTTGAGCCAGTCATCACCATCACTGGGACAGCAACTGAACGCGGTGGATAAGTTCACCTACCTAGGCAGCACTCTGTCCAGAAACGTTGTCATCGACGATGAGGTGAATGCCCGGCTCGCCAAAGCTAGTGCCGCTTTTGGCAGACTCCACAAGAACATATGGACAGGAGAGGCATCACCCTAGAGACCAAGATCAAGGTGTATCGGGCCATAGTTCTCACCACACTGCTCTATGGCTGTGAAACATGGACAGTTTACCAGCGTCACGCCAGGAAACTGAACCATTTCCACACCACTTGCCTCAGAAGACTCATGGGCATTAAGTGGCAAGACAAGATTCCGGACACTGAAGTCCTCACTTGTGCTGGCCTGCCTAGCATCTTCACCATCCTGATGCAGTCACAGCTTCGCTGGGCAGGTCACATAGTTCGCATGCCAGACCATCGGCTGCCAAAGAAACTATTGTTGGGCGAATTGTAACAGGGCAAACGCTCTAATGGAGGCCAGAGGAGGCGTTTCAAAGACAGCCTCAAATCCTCCCTAAAGGCCTTCAAAATCAGCCACATAACATGGGAGCAGACTGCCCAGGACAGAGATGGGTGGCGACTGAGCAGCCCAGGATGATCAGGAAGACCAGTGTCAACAGATCTCCAGCTGCTGCCACACATCCCCTGTCCGTACTGTGATAGATCTTTCCGGGAACAGATCGGCCTGACCAGCCATCTACGCACTCAGCCCCGATCCCAGGATGACTAGATGGTCTTCGTCGTCTCGACGGACAACAACAATATGTATGAATCTCTCTCTCTCTCTCTCTCTCTCTCTCCTCTCTCTCTCTCTCTCTCTCTCTCTCTCTCTCTCACTCTCTCTCTCTCTCTCTCCCCCCTCTCTCTCTCTTACCTATTGTGTTGTTACTTTTTTGTGAAAGTAC
>JADBJO010004103.1:0-2500 GCA_016801955.1 Conus betulinus | reverse complement strand
TCTTCTATTTGTATTGTCTCTGTATTCACAAACACTATTTTCCTAATATAAACAAAATCAACCAAATCTGTAAATATAGGGATAAAACTTAACATATTCTATTACTGACCTATTTCAGTAACACTGTAGTAGTGTAGAAACTGTGATAAAAAAAAAAAAATCGCAAACGTTGTAAACGTCTCATTTTTCACGTTCTACAAAAGAATACTTTTAATCCCAGTTAACCAGAACCAAGAGAAAACCACTCATGCCACACTGATTTTTTTTTTTTTTTTTTTTTTTTTTTTTTTTTTTTTTTTTTTTTGCTGTCCCAACCTCTCTGCGCCCCGCTCATTCCGACACCCCGTCCACAGCCACAGCCCGCTCGGCCCGCCGCAGCCCCGGCACCGGCAATCCACAGGGTGCAGTCAATGTCCAGCCATCAAGAGGCAACCCACCGGAGGAGACACTGCACTGCTGCCGAGTCACTTCGGTGGTGTTCAGTGGCGCCTGTTCTGATCTAACATACGCAGGACACCACCTACTAAGCCCCCTACTGACGACAATAATTGCTTAGTCGTGGAGCCAGCGTGAGTGAGCTCTCCCTCCGGAGAGCACCACCACGTCCGTCCAACGACAGCCCCCATGGACTCGCCGATACCGGTGACCCCGACGGAACCAAACCAAGGCCCACACACGTGGAGAGGACATCGAAACTGAGGTCACCATGAGAGCAGGGCATGGAGGGCCACAGAATTTGAGACATTTTTTTTATGCTGATCGATGAGAATGAGGATGATTAAGATGATGCTACGGATTTCCTTTCGGGTCTGGACTACATGACAGGGCTGTACTCTACGCTTCCTTCCATAATATATCCTGGCGTCAACCAGGCCCGAGAGATACAGGCACCTGCAGTGTTGGTCAGGAAATTGAGCAATACTCTTAGAAAAACGCATCCATTAAGTGGATGAAACTCGGCTGTGTGGTCCCAGTCTTCCCAACTGAGTCCGCAGCAAACTCAACTCTGGGTAGGAGATGGTCAGGGCAGAAAAACCCCACATGACTCTGATCGGATTCGAACCCACGACCTCCCAGCCGGGAGTCCGCGACGCCCGGACTCAAATATTCAGTGTCCCCAAGGACCTATGGTTCAGGTCTTTTTCTTTCTTTATCGATGTCAACGATCTTGCCTTATTCATTTCGGACTGCTACGAGGACTATTCATTCAATTTTTTGTAACTTGAACAAACTGTCTATAAATCTCTCTCTCTCTCTCTCTCTCTCTCTCTCTCTCTCTCTCTCTCTCTCTCTCTCTCTCTCTCTCTCTCTCTCTCTCTCTCTCTCTCTCTGTCTCTCTCTCTGTCTCTCTCTCTCTCTCTCGCTCGCTCTCCTCCATCCTCTCTCTCTCCATGCCTCTCTCCATGCCTCTGTGTGTGTGTGTGTGTGTGTGTGTGTGTGTGTGTGTGTGTGTGTGTGTGTGTGTGTGTGTGTGTGTGTGTGTGTGTGTGTAACGGTGCATTGGCTTATGGGTCTGAGACTGACTGAAAAAAATATTGAAGGGAGGGAGGGAGGGGAGGGGAGGAGATGGAAGGGATGAAGGAGGGAGAGAGTCAGGACGTGGAGGGAACGAGGGATCAGGGTAGGTTTGTGTGAGAGAGAGAGCTGGGTAAACAGAGACCAATAAGAGGACTAGCAGAGAGGCGATCCACGAGAAAATCAACGTGAGACATGCTGTGAGGCGTTCCGACTAAAGGCCTCTTTCATCCTGCAACAAGAAAAAAAAAAAAAGCCTCAGAAAACCTGTACTGTTTTTAAATGCCACACCCCAGACTCACTCAAGTCTATGCATTTCAGCCTCTTTTGTCTTCACGTCACCATTACAGAGAGAGAGAGAGAGAGAGAGAGAGGAGAGAGAGGAGAGAGAGAGAGAGAGAGGAGATGCGAGAGAGAGAGAGAGAGAGTTTTTTTTTTGAGAGAGAGAGAGAGAGGAGAGAGTCCCAGAGAGAGAGAGAAGTCCCAACGAAAGAACATAGGTTTTTTTTTTTATATCAGGACAATGAGATAGGCCAGTCAGTGTGTACATGCTTCTTTTTTTATCCAGCATATGGGATAGAAGAAGAAAAACTATAGACAAATGGAAACCAATAGAATCATGGATGAAGAAAGATAACCGGTATGTTGTACAACATGCAAAATATCAAAGGGAACGAAATTATCAAAACATAGAGACATGCACACACTTGCACACACACACACACACACACACACACACACACACACACACACACACACACACACACACACACACGGGGACACACACACACACACACACACACCACACACACACACACACACACACACACACACACACACACACACGGGGACACACACACACACACACACACACACCACACACACACACACACACACACACACACAGACAGACCAGAGAGAGAGAGAGAGAGAGAGAGAGAGAGAGAGAGAGAGAGAGAGAGATTTCTTTTTACATTGTTGTTGT